>KK502433.1:526091-550263 GCA_000688735.1 Glossina austeni | reverse complement strand
CACGCCTTAACTTAATAATACCGTAAGTAAGCCGTGAAATTCAGAATTGTAGAACAATGAGCAGACAAAACAAAACAGAACATGACGGTACACATAGCAGATGACATAAGTCGTCACTCTTAGAAGCGTTTGTGAATAGAGAATATCAACCACTATTTTCCAAAAAATTATACATATATATAATATATAGTATATAATAATAGTTATAATACCGTTTAATAAAGATTACTAATTATTGTGGCTTTAAAAAATGTCTTGTTATTTTCGTCGAAATTCAGAATGTTGAATAACTTATTGAATTGAAAGGTGTCATGAGAGTTTGAATTTGGTGTCATGAGAGTTTGAATGTATATGTTTTTGACTTTGCTGCGCAAAAGAATCCAGTTATGTGGTTGAAAAAAAACTACATTTACGATGCGAGCCTGATATGTTAAATATTCGCGCACAAATGGCAGGCAATTGCAATCTTCCGAGAGTATATATTGTGTTACGGTACTATTTTCTTGGCCTATATACAATTGACGAGTATATTGGCCGCAACCGATACATGTACATCCTTATGGCATATACCGACAAATACTTGGTGAATACTGCCCGAAATCGCGTTTTAACCGTACACACCACAGTTTTGTAAAATGCGGTATATCAAGCACATTTATTTAAATTAATATTATAGTGAAAGCAAAGAGAATTTACGGATGTTGATCCATCACTTACTTATCTTCTGCTACGCTGATTACTCCATTTCGCCGTGTATTAATATGTCAAAAATGCTGTGATGACGAAGAATATACTCAATATGCGAAGTATGGAATGACGAATAGAAGTGGTAAAATTCGGACAGACAAATAGGATATTATCAAGCGATTGTGAGACACTACGTTATCTTTGAATGGACGATCATTACATCTCGTGTGATTAAACATCAGCCTGTTAATAAGACAAATAATGTCACAACCAAGGAGTTTTATTTAATCGAAATAACGCGTATAATTGACGACCATAGGATAAACTATTCCATCGCCGCAGCCAAGTAAAAACTGGATGTTTTTTATGGATTGTCCTCAAATCTGCAGAAATTACAACACTATCATTAAAATTAGATGGTCTGGAAGATGCAATTTTATCTGCAGTGGAGTTGCCAAGCATGCCCATGTGGCTGGCGCAGAAGTAAAATTTTATATTTCTTAAATGATTACTAAACAAAAACTGAAAACGTATAATTCATTAACAAATTGATTGTTTTGAGCTTTATATATAAGTACAACACAATACAAATAAAAGTATATATACTCGACAATGTTTCATATCCTGGCGGGTTTGCGTTTCATTAATATGTTATACAGTATTGGATACAACCAAACTTGATTTCCAACAAAAGCTATGCCTGTCGTAAGTTTTTCTGTTACATACTATCGCACAAGCTTACCTCTAGCACAACTGGCGGAAGTTACAACAGGCTTGTTTGTCAACAGAAAAAAAATGTGGAGACGTTCAATTCAGCAAGTACTCAGCAAGTATGTATTAGTTTACATAATGGGCACCAAAAAACCTTTTAATATCTCCAGAATGACTGACTTTGCTTCGGGGCAAAAGTTTAGTTGTAAACGTCATCTTTAAATGCCTTTAGAAATGAAACGGCGTAAACAGCTTTCGAAAGTTGACCTCATGAAGTAAGTAAAGTTCAAGATTAATGATAAAACCAATTTTTCGTCCTAACTTGTGTACAACGTCAGCTATTAATGAATGACAAAAACGGGTCAATAAATACCCGGCGTGAGTGTTTTAGGATGTAAAATAGTAACGTAAGAATAAAGTAATTTTGTAAATACTCCTAGTTTACTGCACTCATTCGGCAGCAATAGGGCCAGCGTCTACAAAAATCGCGAGACATAATTTCTTTTATTGTGGCCCCAAACCCCAAAATTCCATTCTTCCCAATTTTTGTATATTTTTTTACACTCAGCCTTAAAGACTAGTAGTGTACTAGTTGTACCATTTCGTTTGCAACATAGAGAAATGCACGGATTTTGTTGTGTTTATTTCTTGTTCGTGGCATTTAAGTATTTTTCCGTCACTGCGTCATTTATAAGCTTTATAAAGCTTAGCCAAAGCCGTTTGCAAAAACCTAAATGATGTCTATAACTTAATCTCAATATCGGACTCTTTAAATTCTATCAAAACAATTGCCGTTAATACGCGCGATTTGCCTATGTTGTATTTAAACTAACTTGCAATCTTAACATCTTACTATGATTCGAAAATAAACTGGCTTTGCTTACCGTCACCGCCGGTTACCACGCTTTTGCATATTTGCAAAAGCTTAGGGGTTCACTCACAACTCGGATTTTTAGACCAGAAGAAGGATTGCAAAGTAATTAAAGGTTCCTGTAAGTAATCTGCAATTATATCTCCTAAGAAATGTAAGCAAAGCTTATGCTATCCTAAAAATCACAATTCAGTGGTACGAGTGAATCTCGAAAAAGGGCATTTTACGTCACAATTTTTATTATGTCCGTCGAAAAATCTTCTGCAAGTCTTCTGCAGAGGTTTAATTGTCTACTGCTAATAACAATTGATTTTTAGATATTTATATTATAGCGGATATAACTTATGAAGTTTAAACATACCGAAGTTTTTTCCTTTTATATTTTTTATTTTGTTTTAATAGAAATTGCTATCGAAAGTTATGCATTTATGGCTAATAATAAAAAGTGGTTGTTCTTAAAAATCATTGCAAGACATAAATTATAAGGCTAATGGTATTAAAAAGAAGACTTTGTTCATCGTTTGATAAATTCCGAAAGAAAGTAAAACCATAACTTTCCTCAACTTTTAATACCGCCCCTCACAAGAAAACTCCCATTAAATTTGGTAAGCATTTTCGTCGAACAACCATCCGTGCAAGGGAGCGTGGAAACTTTCGTAAATAGAGAGTATAAGCGTAAAGGTTGAAAAAAAAGCGGGGTCCATGAATTTCTCGTAGGCTATTTTAGAAGGACAGACAACACGAGATTGAGTCAATAGTATTCGGAAGGAAAGAGGATTGAAAAAATAAGCACCGAACTTGCGTATGCTAGACTAGAAGAATAACAGTATTGTCAAGCCAACGAACAAGAAGTCACTTTGCAAAACAGTTTGAACATTCAAACAAACATAAAATATCATAGCAAATTTTAATAGAGAAGAACCGCGGGAATCTAGAAAACTAGCAAAAAATATGAAATAATAACAGAGCAGATGAATGTCCGAACTGTACCAATCAACCATTGGAAAGAAAAAAACATCACAAGGCGGATAAAGAATGGAAGAACTGATTGAAGGGGAGATTATTTATTTTATCCTTAAATAATTAAACCATTATTGTTATTATTCGTGCGATTACGTCCGAGCATGCGCACGCAACGTTGTACATCCTCGGATGAGTTTAATTGCGAAATATTCCTTACAAGACATTATACTAAAAGTTTTACGTAAAATTTTTGAGTTATAAATTCATTTTCTTATTGTTAATAACAAAATTTATTAGAAACCTTTAAAGTGGATAACACCGGTTATTAGAAGCTATTTTGATCATAATTCATGCATTGAAAAGAAGCTTTTGAAAGTTTGCCTGAATTTGTTTATCTGGCAGTGCCTTCATATTAAATAATTGAGCTTTACGTCTGATGCATTCTTATATATGTACAGAAAATAATAATATGAACTTTTTTTTTTTATCCGCCTAAGTGGCCGAGCCTCGACTAGCAAAAACAAAAGCTTAGGTTGTCAAAGATTTTAACGGTGGTTGGTATACAAGATATGGACCCAGCCGCGTATAACTTTCTTACTGGTTAAATTTGCAAACATAATTTCACTGTAGGATTTCTTCACTTAGCTGTTTTCAGATAGTTATATATGTATACCTTGCTTCTTCCTTGTTTTGTTTAAAACTTTGCTCCTTTGCCTTTTTCCCTTTTGCTTCACACTGAAAATCTTCCGCGCGGGATAACTTCCCACTTTCAATCACTCTTGCACACAACTCTCGAGCGGCCAATTATTGTTATTTATTGGATTGAATTGTCATTATTATTTAGGTTGTGGCGATTAAATGCTTATCTGAATTCGTTGTGATTCCCAAAAGATCAGTCGACGAGTATTTTAGGAGCAAGCGTTTGGATAATAAATTAAGATTCAAAAACCAACACTTATTTAAGCCTGGGAAGTATTTGTAACATTATTTACAAATGCAACTCTGTAGCACTGTAGAATGTAGGAATAGTAAATTCACGGACGAGATAGATCACTGGCTAGAAGAATAATTGACAAGCCTGAAATATTGGCGTGCCTGGGAAAGGAAAATGGAAAATAAAAAGATGGCTGACATAGAAGAATAAGAGAGGTTGAATTTTGTAGTTGACTGAGGAAAGCCTGTAGTGTTCTCTGTGGTAAAAGAAACTTGAATAAATTAATTTAAAAGTAGTATAGAAAAACTCAATATACAATTGTTGTGCTTGACATTTGATATGGTGGAAAGAACATAATTGTGTAACATAAACAAGTTTCAAGGCTAAGGTTAATAATTGCCCAAAAGACAGTACTTGATAAGAAGTAAAAATCTAATGAGAGACCAAAAATGACGCGAGGAAAAATTTTCAATAAAAATCATTGGTTTTTTTTGGTTTGAAGCTATAAATGAGTGTAAAAAATATCTCAAGATAAAAGAAAAGTGAAGAAGATACGGCACACAATTAAATGTAACACGTGCGTATAAGTACAATAAGTACAAAAATTCTTGTAACACCACTTTCGTATGTACAAATATATGGTAATACTTAAATATCTCCTATATAACATAGATTTGATGTGAAGGAAGACTTTAAATGTATGATATTAACACGTTCATTAAGCTACTAGAAAGAAGTATCATAATGAAACGTTCGATACATACCTTAAATGTAAAGCAATTGCTGGAAAAATTGAAAGAAAAAAGGAGAAGAATAAAAAATAATTATTTTTCATAGCGACCAAAAAGAAAAAAATTAAAATTATTTCAAAATGTTAGTTCATTCCACCAACTCTTCTTCAACGCCACGCCCGGTACAACGTCTCCTGCTACAAACACTTTGGAACCTCCCACACGCTCTACAACAACCACTAGCAATACTTCAACCAATTTTTCAAATCATCAGCGTTTGCCGCCTTCACAAATTCGCCGCTAAATTCCCCACCACCATCACGTGCGCCATCCATTTTGGATAGTCTAACTTTAGCACGTGTACAACGAGCAAGTTTACGTATGGAAGCCTCTAGTCAGCAGCAACATTTGAATGGCAGTCGCAGTAGCAGTATGAATACATTAAATCGTGAAAATAGGTTAGAACGTAACGCGATGAATCCAAAGGTGAGAAAATGAGTATCAAAATTTGATTGCTTTGTAAACCTTTTGAGGCTTGCCGCGTCGCAGCAAGTAATATATTATGTGACTATCCACATATAGATCCACTATATTATATTTTATGACCAAATTTTGATCTGAGGAAAACAGTACGTTTTGACTGTGACGTAAAGATAATGATGTTTGTTGCAAATTTGGCGGTAACATTCTTTGGTTGGTGAACCAATATTAAATAATTATCACTTACGTTTTTCTCAAACTTTTTCTTAAAGTAATTAACAATACTTTCCATAAGTCAAACCCACGTCACCAGTACAGGCATTTTGTTTCCCTCTGGTATTTCATTATATTATTCGCAGGAAGCCTCTAATGGGCCAAAACGACACGGTGATTACTTTCAGGCATACATATGTCAAAATGACGAAATCCAATTCTTTAGGATCATTCAAATAATCAGATTTTCCGAGAGGAAACGTGACTACGAAAACTTAATGTTATATTCTATAAATTTGAACAGTTTAACATATACTGAATTTTTCATCGTTCAAAACTTATTAACACATCTCAATCATCCAATGCATACCAACGCATATCCAAGTTTAAATACATAGAACGCTATATATATTTTTTTTTTTGGTATATAAGCTTATAAGTACATATGTTTGGTGTTATATAAATCGTGGGTTTTGCACCGAACTGAAATAGAAATGAATAGGAAGAAACCGTGTATTTTACGTCGAACTGAAACAGAAAACTGTGCGTTTGGCATTGAACTGAAATAGAAATGAGAAGTGAGTTCGACCACTTGTGGATTTTATAAAGTTAAGAACTGAAAACTTGACGAATGAATCTAAGGAGCATATAGATGAACCGTAAAATCTAAATCAATTATAATCGCAACGAAGTGTGTCTGTGGCTTAAATATTCCCTTCCATCCGCTCTTTTCTTTATGGCTTCCAACTCGATAGCTAGCCTGTTGAAGTTCTTACACAGTCTTGTTGGAACTGTTATGAGATTTTATATTTCTGCGATGCTGTTGTTGGTGAGTGTCGCTATTTCATTTTCCTACAAACCTTCAGAATATTGTCGGCGATCTTTGTTAATTCCTCAGCACGTGAATAGATTGATCAGGCTAACATTTCATTCTAAACCAGAGTTTTTTTAGTATGTACGCTGTGATGTTTGATCCTGAGGAGAGTTGAAGTGTCCTGTAAGACTCGGAAGGTCTTCCGTCTCCTACTTCCATGTCACATAATATTTTGGCCAACTACTTGAAGAGTACAAATTGAAAATTTCAAATGAATAAAAATGAATATGTCACCCAAGATATGCACACATCATGTTTTAAAATTATTAAAAGGAAAAAGGTTTAATAAGAAAAAAAATCTTTTTTTTTGAGAAGAAGGATAAAATTTTCTTCCTCATTTCTCTTTTAAAATTGCAAAAAGAGAAGAAGATAAAATTCGAATGGTTCTTTTTTTAAACCCATCTAAGGACGATCCGGGGTATACTCATTTCGTCATTATGCTTGCAATACCCACAAGCCAGCTTCAGAGGCTGTATAAAGTATACACATTCTTGATCAGCATAAAATACTGAATTGATTAAGTTATTTCCGTCCGTCTATATGTCTTCTAACGTCCGCGAACAAATTTAGGGTAGGGTATATGTCAGTCTGTTTGTGCAAAGAAAAAAAAAAAAAAGAAAGGAAAGGAAAAAAATGTCTCAATAACGGCATGCCGTTATGGGACATCGCGTGATTTTGCAGGTTTTGCAAAATAGCGGCTAGCCGTTGTTAATGCAAAAGAAAAAAAACAATAAGTACAGCAAAATCACGCGAGTAGAAATTCTTGGTGGTAGCTTCTTTTCTCTTTTTGTTGTTTGTTGTTCGGTTGTTTTTCTCTTCTGCTTTTGTCGATCGCTCACGGGAAAGGTTAAGAGAGTAGCTGAAGTGAGAGTTGTAAGAGTAGTATTACCGGGGATGATTACTAATGTCATTGGACAAGGACAAACAAATAAGAGAGGGAGAGTTAGTGGAAGCGGCAAGGTTAAATGAAGGTGAGTGGAAAGCAGTTAGAAAAGAATTTGATGGTCAACCGTGGTTAGCTAGCGGAGAGAAAAAAAAGAATGGCGGATTGTTCAGCAAGACGTCTAAGGAGTTGGTTGATTTTTGGAATATAGTTGAAGATAAGAAAAGTTTTCACAATACTATTAAAAAATGTTTTTTTTCTTTTTTGCTTGTGAAAATTCTGTAAAGTGGTCAAAGAAACTTATTTTTTAAAATCAAAGAAAGAAAAATTGTGCACTACAGCATTGTAAGAGAAACGAAAACGGTATGAGAAATCCAATGAATGAATTATATTAAATGTTATTAACTATTAAACATCGCACAGAACATAAAATATAGATTTTTGTGAACACTTTTGATACTTATATTAATGCCTCAAGATTTGTTAGCTAACGCACAATATGCTGTGAATAAACAAGAAAAAAACTTGACATCATTACTTGTAAAACAAATAAAAAAAAAAAACAATAATAAAGGAATAAAAATTTAAGATGAAAGGAAAGAAAAAAAGAAGTAAAATTTAATGATCTAAACGAGGACACGGTGTCAGTCGATGTGAAAATTTCCACTCGTGTTGTTGTAATTGTTCATAGACGTAAAGATGTTAATGATCTGAAGGCTAACTTCACCGATGCCGCAATCGACAACCTGAAGAAGCATTTAAACGATTGGTAGATTAGCAGCAAGGCCGACTGCATTATGAGGAACAGTCATCAAAACTGCGATGATAATAAAGTTTGGTGAGATTGCTACAATAGAAGGGACGGAGTAATAACAGCAAGAGCAGCAGCAGCAGCAGTGGCGGCGTTAGCAGTAAATTCATTAGCAATTGAAGGGATAAGCATAGATATATGTATTCATATGTATACGTATGTATGTAGATAATTGTTGTTTTCTCGCTAACCAAAAGTAGAAAAAAAAATGAACAAAAAAAAAATATAAAATAAAACGAAAAAAAGGGAGGGGCAATGAATAACTAACTACGCTTGCTCCACCACTGTGGAGGGGTATGGAGGCGGAGCACGCATGAGGGACGGTGGGTGAACCTTAGACAGTTACCAACGGACGAAGGAAGGACTAACGGACGGCGTACCGGACAGACAGTACTTTGCAGGCAGTCTAACGACCTAGATAGAATTCTTCTATTCCATTTTTTTATATTTCTTTTTTTTTTTCTTAACTATTTCATTTTGGTTGCGCGTGATGTGGCACAACGGGCAGATGGCTACAGCTCTATCGGCAACGAGCTAAGGGCCACATAACGCCACAGTCTGTTTGGTGTGTGTTTTTGACCATCCCCGGGACGTAAATATAAAGACATCGACTTCAAATTTAATAGAAACATTAGAAGTTTATGGACGCAAGCACATATGGAAAATGCCCCAAATTGGTCACAGCAAAAGCTCGCCGTGAACCTTAAACTGAACGCAACTCCCTTTTCAACTCCCTTCTCCCCAAAAATTTGTGGGTATTTGACCATCACTCACTTATAAAATATTTAGGACCGAATTTTTTACACTCACATTCGTGCATATATTCTGGTGTATGATTAATAGTTCTTAGAGTTCTTAATAGTTAATAGAGATCTAAACACACAATATAAATATACGTTAGAGGATAGCAAATAAAGAAACTTGAAAGGAACAAAAACAAGAATCATTTCATTCAATTCTGCATCGATATGTTATTTTTAAAATCCAAGCAATAACTAATGACGAGAAACAGTTTAATATTTAGGTTATGGTGGATTGATAAGGCTCATGAACAGCATCCGAATAATTCAAAAATGATCAAGTATCCATTATTTTGTCCTTATATCCTATAGCTTTTGGCGCTTTATGCATCCCATTGTGTTAAGAAATAGGAAAAAATGGAAGAGCAGACTCGTTATGCAAAGAAGAAACTGCCGGTCGGCTGAGTTAACGTTTGACTTACTAACAAAGAGAGGAAACGTGTCGTCTAGTGGTACTTCAGTCCTTTGGTGCATGAGAAAGACGCTACTTTGTACGTACCTAGGACAAGTCAACGCTGCTTGAACGGACATCTCATCTTCTAGGGTGCGAGAGACAGCAACGGAAAGACGTGAGGAAACCAAAGATTGTTAAATATCGCAATTGTTGTTTCCTCTCTCTAGCTCATGTCGAGTACATTCATTTGAATCTCTAGTATCTGAGGCACCTCCATACGATTGAGCTATTAAGGCATATAGACAATTTTATTAATGGAATTTAAAAAAAATGCTATCGGCTAAGCTGTTCACTTCGTAAGTACCTCAAGAAACTTTTCCAAAGGAAAACAACTATTATTCAACTGAACTTGAATGGCCCTGAACCTCTCTGAAAAAAAATAAACGTTATTCGACTGCATTTCAGTCGCTTATGAACCGTCTCCGAAGGGGAACACACAGTATTCGCTGCACTAAAATTTGTCGGTTAATGAAGTTCTTTCTGTGAAAGTCAAGAATTCTCATTATTTCTTATTCAACCTATGCATGTATTTATAGTTTCCAGTTCCACTTTTTGACTTATTAAGTAACTATATGGCCATAGGGCTATTACCTCGTTACATAAATACATTCTATGTTCAAAAATAAACTACAACACAGATGGCCGTTCAAGTCAGTTAGATGGCTGCAGACGTAGCCATCTTGCTGCATAACCTCCATAATCATCAATTGCTACCAACAACAAAATAATTGTAACGAGTTTAGCAGTGCGATCATTTTCTTCTAAAGGTATTCAAGGAATCATCAAAGGATTACAGACTCATTCGCATATCTAGCAACATGACCAGTGAGAGATCGTTCGGCTAATGAATTAGACAAACGTGATATTAATAGGAAAGGGTTTCTATTCGATCTAGAGGACTGGAGTCGTTCTACTAAAAGGCTTGGACATCGAGATTAAATTATTTCGTAGAGCCAAGTGAGCGATCCAATCAATGTTTCGATACGCAGGAAAGGGGACCAAATGACAAGTTAGATCTCTCTGGTTTAATTGCTTTAGAAGATCTCTTTAACCTTCTTTCACTTGTCATCATTTCATTCAAAGAAAAACAAAAACACTATCTCACTATTGTTGTTGATCTCATTGGTTTGTTTGCCTCTCTAAAGAATATTGCTATGAGAGTGAAGTTTTTGTCTAGTCGCTAAGCACAAATACATACTTATTAGGAAAGGAATGCGAACCACTTGCTTGGGAAAAGCGAATGCAGACGAGTTGTGAAATAATTTTAAAGCGATTTATGGATGAGTTGTAGAAATGCACTAATAAAACTGTTTGGCTAAATGAAAAGTTTGTCGAAATTGTTTCTTGGTTTAAGTAAAAGCAAAAATTGAAAAAGAAACTTGTTGACCAGTCATATATTATTGGTTGTTTTTCGCAGGTGTAGCTCCATGCGATCAAAAATCAAAAGCTTAAATAAATTGTTGTCTCTCTGGATCACTGTCCTCCTAGGCGCATGATTTCCTATATCACTCTCATCAAACGAGAAGATTGAGTTCTTTGTCGTTGGTGGTAGAGAGTCGTTGCTTTCTCATGATACGAATGATAATTTATGCGAATTATAGAATTAACAAGTTGAACGCACAAACAAATTCTTTCCTTTATCAAAATTTCTACTAATTTGCCCAAGCTTTAGTGCATTTGCTTAGCCTATATACCTACAACATATACGCGATTTGATCACATAATAAATATATTGAATATTGGAATATTGAACCGTAGCAATATGGAGAGTTTCAAGGGAATCTAGAAAACAAAGGGCGCAAAAGAATCCACTCCGAAAACAGTAACTCCAAGTTTAAGTTCTCTTCTTCATCCTTTGGCATCGTGAAAAATAGGCTAAATGCCATTAAAGGGCGCACTATAGTAACTCTCAGAAATATTTACGAATGTCACAAACGGAAGTGGTTTCTTGTAGAACCTCCGTTCAGTGATTAGTGTAATACAATAAACACAATGAAGCCGTAACTGCCCGTAATAGGTGGCACGTAAACTTTGTAGCCCCTATGGCTACTCGTACAACCACACAAGCTAAGCTTCCTCTTCTTTTAATGCAGACGATGGTAATAAGTCGACAACAACAAAAAACGACTGCGAGTACGAGAGGTACTAAGATTTCCAAAAGCGTACTTATAGCCATAAGAAAGTTAAAATTCTTTTCTTTATGGGCCAACTTCTTAACTAATGGAAATCGCGCCATTCGATCCTATTGAAACGTCAGGTGGCAAATATTAGAACATTTAAGGCACCAGAGAGACACATACTTGTTACATATCGCGTATGCGTATTCGAAGATGGACCATATTTGGGAAGTTCCACTTAAGTTTTATTATCTAAACTGAATTATAGATAATAATTAATTAACTAACTTAAAGTTATTTTTTGTTATTATTCATTTAAATAATTTTTTTGATCATTACATTTACTTTTATTTATTAAATTATTAAAATGAATTTAGAATAAGTTTGCTTTCTTTTGATCTTGACTCGCGGGGGTAGTACACATACGCTTGCAAACATACAAATGTATTAAAAAATCTGTGGCTTGTATATTGACTACACCCGTCCCCACCCATTTTCGGCGAGTAAGCCATATTCTCTTACGGAACCTTGATGGCGTGCTACAGGGTCACCACGATTTTTTAGGCTTCCGTCCTCGCAGGGATCACTTGCATCACGATGGTAATTGGTCGATAACTTTCACAACTTCCCCTTCCTTTCGTTTTGAAGTCATTACTCCTGTACAATAATTTACTTAATATAGATCGTAAGCAGGTAGCCTGCTACTTATGTAAGCTTAAAAAGAAAGAAGAATTGTAGCGAACTTGAAACGAAATGAATAAATGAAAAATTAATAACCCCTTGCTTTTCTGCAGATAACATAAATGAATTCTTCTATACGAAGATACCATGTGTCTTCTTCATCTTTCCGCATTATCATTTTCCATATATTCTTCCTAAAACTTGAATATTAACGTAGAGTGCAATTCAATGACAATCGGAGGACTAATAACGGGAATATAATCCAAGGAGCCGAAGTGTGCACATTATGTGCATCGAAAGACTTCTTTACGTGATCACATCACCTATGCACTTTTCTATTTCTTGCGTGGTCATCAGTCAGCACAATGTGCAGCGTGGTTCCACAACGTCGCAATTATGGTTTGACAGTAAAAGACAAAGTAACGCGGCAAACCTGTTTTTACAACTTCTTGTATATAGAAAATAAATCGTCTTATGTCCACCAAAAGTCAAGTATTGCACGTTTGCGTGGATGAAATCATGTATTCCCAACAAATCCTTAAAACATGATAAGAAACTCAGCCAAGTAAATAAGAAAATTGTGATAAACATTCTACGCTAGAGATGCTGCAGCGAAAGCTTCTTTTGGATTCTCCCTTACTTCACATCTTAAGCTAGTGATCGACAACGCTTTTGATCTGCGATTATCAGTCCGCGTCTTTCAAGGATAACTCGCAATCTTGTGTTCCTCTAGTACCCGTGCTTCGTTATCATATAATTCAAATGAAAAGTTTGCTTGTCGCCCTTTCCTGGATAATTACTGTCAAAACTAAAGTATTCACACTTACGTGCTCTTAAAATAAAACAGCATTTAAATGATTAATAAAAGTTTATTATCCATAAATGTAACCGAACTAAACATTTCTTCAAATATTAATATTTTTAATTTTCTTTGAATGAATGAAACCTTAAACAGATGTGAAAGATTTTGAAGAGAGTAAAGAAAGTCATATTTATTCCTTAAGAATCTCTGCTGAGAACTGCAGCGTAAAAGTGTTGAATTTGTATTGAATCGACCGTTGCCCACTCATTATTATGTATGTTAAAGCGTTTCACACTTCTAATGAACTGTCTACCTTCTCTACCGCCCAACACAGAAATGGCTTTTGCGGCTATTACAGCCGAGAACCCATACCTTTTCGACAACATGTGGGGCATAGGTTTCCATTTATTCACTCGTATGTCGAGCCGCTTGCAGTCTTCGTCTCCAATCGCAAACAATGTTCGATCATATGAGACGAGTTCACATCGAACAGTTCCTTGCCTCCCATTTAAATTAAACCACTTTCCATCTCTCGGGTCAAGGCGATCAAGCACCTTATTGCCATTAGTTACTCGAGTCAGACAGTTGTTAGTTACAGGGTCATAACTTTCTGCTGTAGAAATGTCCCTTCCACGAACAACATAAATTAGATCATTGTACGTGCAAATGCCAAAACCTCTTCGACCATGATTCATTGGTGCTATGTAACTCCACCACTGGCTGACAGGATCATAATATTCAGCAGTGTTCAAAGCCGCGAGTCACGAGTCAAGTTGAATGGAAAACAAATTTATATCATGTTATGATATGGTCGGAGAATGATGATAAATACAAGATTCTCATTTCAACTCCCACTATGTGTTTCCCCCTAACCCTCGTTTATAACGCAGATTATCACGTATTCTTTAGAATCTTTTATCATAAATTTCCGGCCTCACGCTGGGTATGTTATGACATGGTCTACATCTCCATTTATTTGCAAAAATGTTAGTTAGGGTTAAATCTGTGTTCATGTTGCCCTTGGTTTGCGTTCGCAGCGAAATGGAACAAGGGGAAATCCATAGTTCTAAGGTATTCAGTAAGTTGCCATAATTGTAATCTTCTCTTCTGCTAACGTGCAATCGATTGTCACTTGTACAGTTGAGCTGAGTAATAAACGAGGAAAGCCAGTAATAGGCAACTAATTTCTTCACGCCAAAGAGCTTCGAGAGAGCTAGACAGAAAAAGGGAAAGGAAAGAAAATGTTTTGTGCAACATTGCGATGGGTTCCCTTGTTAAAGAAATTATAGCAACGCACAATGGATCTAGTTATTGCATAATTGACATCATTTGAAAGATGAGCTCACGTAAACTGCTGGATAAATAAATTCAACAAACGCATGGAGACTGTCAAATGACTATAAACCACGTTGAGAAGGGAAGAGTCTGCTATCTTGATGGACACATCCTCCGCTCTTAATTGGAAGCAGTAAGTAGCGCAACAACACAGAAGAACTCAAGTGAAAAAATGCGGTTTCGTCCCTAGCTACATATACATAATAAAAGTTTGTTTGGATCAGTGAGATACTACGGTGGATGGACAGAATAACACACAAGGTAGCAATCACTTGATTGCTTTTAGAACAAGTCATGTATCAATACCTTACTGTCCCATACACAGCTACACACATTTTATATATGGAAAGAGAATCGGCTTAACGGGTTTGGGAAGTAATTACAATACGATGGAAAAATTATTAGAAAAACGAAGAAAGTGTTCAGATTTCTTGAGTGCACTTTTGAATAAAACTTGGATTAAAACTGAGGACGTGATCTTTACTTAAATAGAGAAGTCGATTTCGTAGACGAGTATATGATCAAAACCACACTTCCATGACAAATTCCAATTGAAAATTTAAAAAGAACGCTTTCACGGTAAAGAGCTCGAAAAGAGGATCAAGTGACTCCAGTCGCAAGGGTAGATTCACAATCGGAAACACATTTATGCCAAATTCCGTTCTTCCTACACTGTCCTTCGATCCTTTCAATGCATAATGAAATCATTTTGCACATTAATCACATTCCGATTTCCGGCATGCAATTGTATGACACACATATACTAACGCTGACCTCCAGTAATTCCGTTCTCCAAAAATGATTTTAAATTTTCCATTCTTATCAACACAAAGGATATTAAAACAAATCATTGCAAAGTAATTGAGCTTAGAGTATGGCTTCGTACCTATGCGTCAATAGAACATTAACGACAGAATTCTTTCTTTCTTTCATTCCAAAACCCTAACTGATTGACAACTTTTATGATTGGATTATTTGAATACCTCTTCAAATTACTATAATTGCAGACCATCCTCGGCAATTAGGTCATCGAAATTATCCAAAATATACTTATGGCTGATGTTGTGCAACTCTTTGCAAGAATACGTATCTGAAAGAGAATAAAAACTTTTTAGTTGATCCAAATTTGCGCGAATTCCATCATACTCTTACCAGCGAATTTGAGCACTCGAAAACAATTTTCCCCGTTCAACTTGCTTTTGAGAAATTGGATACATTCCTCTTTCACCCAAACGATCTGAAATATCTCTGATGTAGACAACACCGCTTCAACGTTGTCCTCCGTAAGTGTAATGATTCCGCTGTAGATATAGTCAACCAGTGCCTTAACGGCAACTACGTCCACATCCTGCAACTGGACAGTCCCTTCCTTCCTCTCCTTCATATCAGCTATAAAAGCCAATACGCAAAAATATTATTGAAGTCCTATTTGACAGTTTCCAGGAATCACTTGCCTTCAAACATCACGGCGAAGTAATCAGAGGCAATCGCGAGCGCAAGTTTATGCACATGGATGAATTCACCGTCTACTACCAAGGAAAAATCAAAGAGTTGTAGGATAGAGTGATGAAGTGTTAGTTTTAACGAGTGGAGGTTAAATAGTCTTCAGCTTATCTTCTGCTTGGTGCGCATATTGGTCAACCCGTTGGTATAAGTGTTCCCATAATCGGAGTTCTTGCATTTTTTCAGGGAGATGCGTTCCACTTGATTCACAATTTTACCGGCCATACTGTTGGATAACTACACAAAAGGATTACAAAAATAACAATTGTTTAGAATCAAAGCTGTTAACCTATTGTAAGCCGTGCTTCATAAGACGAGTATAAATTTGGACGTTTAAATGCAAAAGTGATGGGACTTGTACAAGTTCATTACGAATTGGCGTTTCATTGTCACCACAATCCGCGTATAAATTAACATTTAATATTTAGCAGAAGCTAATGAGCGCAGAGGCATTGTTCTCAAGTACTCCGCACTAACAAGAAACAATTTTATAGCAGATCAATGAACTTTAAGTGCCTTCGAGAAAATGTTATTATGCATTAGTAATTGTGGTTCACTTCAACAGACTTGTGAACTCAATACAAAGATGAAAACTAAATTATATCCAAATAATTTCATTATGGGCATTGTTTGCCGTCTTTCCACGTGATTCTACACTCGCTTTTCTCCTCCCGCATTAGTGAAGTAAAGCTTGCTATGGATTCATTGAGACAACGTGCGCCATTATATAGAGCAAAAAGGTGATAATCAAATAAAGCGCTGTTAACATATTGTCGCTAATATTCCGCGTCGCGTATAGATTTCAACGTGTAAATCCAGAAGTTAATGGACGGATGCAAGTTCGTTATGATTATTATTCGCTACCATAACTCGCACATACTTCGAGATACATTAGCATTTAACACAAAAACTTTTGATACAAAACTACTAGTGTCCGCAGTCTGCACACTAAATGTCCATTAGATGATCAAAGAGTTGTCTATGCCGTGTGGAACTTCGCTAATAGTTCAATCTTTGTCTTGGAAACCACATGTCCTCTTAAACTATGTCGAATGGACTTCCATTTATTTAAACATAAAATCGTATCAATCGCACCTCTTGAATTGTTGTTGTGATCTTAACAAACGATGATCTGCAATGAATTCTATTTAGTGTCTTTTCTTTTAACAAACACGGATTCCTTAAAAATCGTTCTTCTTTAAAAACAAATTTTTCTTTTAAAACAGAATGGATTGTCACGAGTATAATCAACTGATACTGACAAAGTAGATCGAAATTTGTTCTCTCCTCTTATCTTAGTGTTGCCATATTCTCAACTATCAGTCATCACAAACTATGTTACCATACCAAAATAAGAAAACAAGGCGATGAGTGCGAAGAGATAGGAAATATAAGTATAGAGGTGTGACATAGGGAATAAATTTCAGTTTGATTCGGGTTTTTATCTGCTCACTAATTTTTACCTTTCGGATTTAAAGGTTGTCGTTTCACAATCAATGAAATGCAAAAGGCGGGAACAAGTACGCAAAAGCCTATACTGTGAACACCTATCGTCAGATCCACAAGAATATTCAATTGTATACCTCTACTCATCTGACCCGGTGAAAAGAAGCAATGACAAAGAAGGAAAGGAAGAAATAGTGAGGTGTTGGCTGCAGCTTAGTGGATATATGCCCAATCGATAAGTGTTACGCCTTTAGCGGCTGAGTCCTCACTCTCGTTATGAACAAAGTAAACGCTATAGGACTTGAGATTTGAATCCGTGACCATTAACTTTATAGTCGATGTTCTAATTTGCACGCCTACTCATGCGGATAGCTTCATTGGTTTCGCTGTCGCAATATTAATGAATTCCACGATTGTTTTTGTTAATAAAGTACAAATTTTGCATCATTCCGGATAAATTATAGACAATTCACAGTACAAATCAGTATATAGAACGCGACGGAAATCCCTTCACTTAGTTTTGTTTCAATTTACGGATGCTTTCTCGTACAAATGCACCACTGAACAAACCAATGCTAACGCTAAAAGTGATTCTGCAGCTGATGGGCATACATGAAGGAGAACATTCGAAAGTGAAACCTGGTTATCGTCATACATAATTTGTACCTTGTTTTACTTACAATTATTGATTATTTTGAAGATAACGCGCCATTGAACGGAAATAATGCTGGTAATATGATCATTAAGGTAAATACAACAACGTTGTTATCGAGTAACGGCAGTCACAATTTTGGAAATTTGCAAAATTTTACGAGAATGAGGAAAAAAAATTTTAAAATTCCACGCTTTTTATGGCGTCTCTCATGACGGAACAGAGTGTACAGTGTTTTGTAATAATGGGCCGAATAACGTTATTACAAAAAATTCTTCTTTTTCTATTATTCCTTTCAATCACCTCAGTTGCTGTTTATCAATTTGTTGAGTAAGAGCCAATTACAATACGTGAAGATCACGGTGACAAGATGTCTTCACATTTTCACAAAAATTCGAACTAATAAAATTTTAGGGACCCTTCGTGCTTCAGTTATCTACAAGAGTAGTAAAAATGTTAATTAACAACCATTTGGCTCCTTCTTCTTAGGACCCTTGGTGCTTCAGTTGTCTACAACAGTATTAAAAATGTTAATTAACAACCATTTGGCTGTTTCTTCTTTTCTTTTCATTATTTCGATAAACAATAATTTTATTAGATTGTGTCACTCTATCGAACTTTTATAAACCAAAAGCATCTATAATTCTGTGCTTCTGTGCTTTCTACGATGTACTTATGCAGACGTCCTCTCGCTTACCACGATGAATTCGTACCATGCTGAAACGACGCCGTCCTCTGCTATGCCATGTTAGAAAACGTCTTTGTGCACTATAAGATCGTTGAAAATGAATATGGTGGAAGATATCATTCGCCGGTACAAAATTGAAGAAAAATCTCCATTTAATTAAGCAAAGGGGCAAGCCAAAGAGACTTATTGATAGGATGGAACAGGCGATAGGGAAAACTCTTAAGACAAAGGCTTTCAATAGCTGTTATGCTAGTCGTAAAGCGTTGAAATGTAAGATTAAGATAAGATTTCTAATCCCACGGTTCGGTGGAAGGAACTTATATTTGTTGATAAGCGGACGTTGGACGTAAAGTAACAAAAAACCACGACAACAAAATTTGAGGCCTACTGTAAAACAGGGCAACAGTAATGATGACCCCAAACACAACTCCCTCCTAATTCAATAATTGCGTCTCCTATATAATTGCTTCAGCCCTCCTTCCCCAACTATCAAAGATGATTGCCATCAAAAATATTTGGGATGAATTAGATTGCCGTCTACGGAAACACTCAATCTGTTCCGTCGAAAATCTGAAAAATAGACTATAAGAAGAATGGCATAAGATCCCTGCTCCATACAGAAGCAAAAACAATATAAAATGTACCAAAAACGTTAAATGACGTTATTAAGCGAAAAGAGTGCCCCACCAAACATTAACTTTTAATAATGTGCTGTTTTTTTCTTCATATCCTCCCCTACATGAAAAAAACCCAATTTTAACGACGGTGTGTTTTTCGAGTTCTTGAAGTTCTTTAATTTTCTTGTTTACTGCGCTGTTTAAACTGAATTACGATGAAATTATTTGTTTCCGTGTATTACGAAGAAACAGTTTTTGAAAAATGTCTGAAAGCCTTATACCCGGAAGTAGTTCATTTCGCAAGACCCGCGAATATCCATTCAAGAAATATTTTGGGGAGATAATAATAATAGTTAAAGCCAGCTTATCGGGGTTAAAATACGCACATTTCATGAGATTCCATTAATCTTCTCAAGTACTATATAATTTTTAATGCAGCATACAAAAAAATTTGAACGAAGGGAACATCAAAGTCTACTTATCACATATTAGAGGAATGTATAAGTAATCAATTATTTGCAAAGAACTTGTCTTGCCCTTAGTTTTCTTCATGGGTCGTTGAAAGGAAAAGGAAAGAAAAGGAAAAGGTCGTTTTGGAAAAGCAGCCCGTGTAGAACATATTTTCCATACTTTTCGGCGATCGTATTTATCATTGCATACTTTTACATGTTCATGCGCTATTCAATGCAGCGGTAACAGCAACAAGCGAATGTTTTGGAAAATTTGTAGGAAAGATAACAAACTGTCCTTAATCAGCCGTTTACTCTGAAAGTAACCTAAGTCCACTTTCCAAACAAATCAAGATAGCTATTGTAATATTTATATGTCTATATATTCCTATGTTGTTTTTATTTTAAGGCAAATCGCGTAACTAATACACTCAAAATATTTTAATGAAATGATAAAATGTAACGATTTCATACGGTTATTAAATTATGTATTATATGAAAGCCTATGTGTGGTCTTAAATATCTTTCGTATCCTATTTCAATACCGAAAATCGAAAATGATTCTGCTTTAAAACTGCTTTAAAAGAGCAACTCACGACCCAGTAGTTGAATTTACCCGATAAAATGGCAGGAAAAAAAAGAAAAACGTGGTCTCCCACTACTTAGCCCTTAGCTCCTGAATTAGAAAGAGGGAGACTAAAAATCTCGTAGCCCCTTTACCATCTGACATTTATCAAGGTTTCTTGTAAATTTTTCATAAAGAGTCCGCTACACGCTTTTTCTTCTATTCAGCAAATCAGCAACCGGAGATTCGTTGTGATGTGTATCTAATCTAAACGCTCTAGAGATCAAACGGAAATTTTTATTTCAACATTTGAAACCACCAGCTAATGGGCGGCATTCGATTTAAAAATCTTTCATTAATAAAAAATGTTTACGGTAAACTCTTTAAGCACTTTTATATCGAGTCAGTTATTTATGAAGGTTTTTGCAAATGCTTTATATATCAATAGTTTGAGTTCGCTTCTACCGATTTGCGAAGTTCATATAAATCCTCAAAGTTGAATATTAAAAGAAAAGTCAATGATTTCGTTATGGCCTCTGCGACCGATTTGATAAGCAATGAAGTAAATGGATACACTTTTAACCTCTGGTCAGGGAACTAAAGTGCGCTAAAGATTCCTTGAGGGGCATTTTGAAGTTCATATCTTTAGATAGGCATAGACGTTTTATGTGTTATCAGAAAGAGCAGCTACGTGACACAATAAAGCGAAGAATAAGGAGTGTCCAGCGCCCTTCACGATAGTTTCCACAGGCTCAGTATCTGGAATAAATTACATGTTGTCGGGCTTTTATTTCTTTGACACAAGCAGCTTGACAAGCAAATAAGAGAAAATCATACCCCAACTTCGTTTACCTTTGACCTTTGATATGAGTATGGATGTAGTAAGTACGTATGTTCGAGACATTGCGTTTCAGGGAAAGTCAAATGAAGTCGCACGCCCAATGATCCCAAAAACTTAAGAAATGTTATACTGGCTCCATCTTACGGCAGACGGACGATCGAAATATAATAGCGCTTAAGATCATGTATGTAATTATATATTAATTAAAGGGAGATATATATATATATATATGTCAAGGCAAAAGATCGTCGGGACATACACTACTATTATAAAAAATATTAAAGCAAAATTTTACATTCGAACTCTTTAGAAGTTCAGTCAATTCTTTAAAATTCTTCATTGAGTTGAATAAACGAGATTTAGATGATATAGAGACGCAGATAATTTGTAAGCTGCCTGATGATGTGTAGTTGCAATACTTAATACTTCAGGGAAACATAGAATTCTACCTGTAGTGTGGAATTTCGTTATAATATTTTTTCCCATTTCAACATTTCGTTCTTTCTTTGTAAGACATGACATCGTTTTATAAAACAATCTTAACAGCTTCACCTCCCGGGTGCTTTTCAAGGCTCCGGTAAAAAAAGCCAATTATTTGTCTTGTCCTATTTATATTTACACTTATGTATCACGAATGCAATCGTAACTGCACAAATGTGTCATGTAAAACTTGCAGTTGGCTTCCCAGAACGTAACGCAAACCACGAGTTTTCTCATAGAGTCAGTGGATTTGCTCATGTCAGCCCATTCGTCATTACAGAACATTTGGAATAGAGTTCGTTCGGCCGTTGCTAGAGGTCGGCTTTGAAAGCAACAGACAAAGCACCAGATATTTAGAAAAGCCTTTCATGCACGCTTCAATTTTCATGAACATTGAGCCACATTTATTCTTGTATCTAACGCCCGGCACCTAACGTAATTAACTATGGCTGCTAATATGGTCGGAATCGGTCAATCCCCAACATTTTTTTGTTGTAGCACATGTTTTGGTCACATCAACTTGAAATTTAATAGCAATACGGACTTGTATGTAAACTCACATAATTTTTTCATACGCACCTTTTAATTTATTTTTATCGTTGGTAAGTAAACTATATTCGCGGTTGCGTTCGACATTTATTTTTCTTTTTATCAACATTACTTAATACACGTGATTTACCAATGTCGTACTTAAACTACCTTTTAACCCTAAAAGTCATTACGACTTCCCATAAAGACCTTTTAACCCTAAAAAGTCATTATGGCCCGAAAATGAATTGCTGTAAATATTTTGGTTGCCAAGCTTATGCATATGTGCGATGGTTCATTCGCAAATTGGTCCTGTACCGGTTGTGGGTGTGGCTCTGTGCTAATTGTTTACATGCTTTTTTTTTTGTTTTTCCTTTTATGTGTTTTATTGTACATATACTGAGTTCTAATTATAGTTAATTTAAGATTTACTCTGGAGTCATTTTAACTCGACTGTCAATCGTGTTTAGTCGAGTTCCTCTATAGTAAATAAATAAATAAATAAATAAATAGTAATAATCACAATGTGCTTTCTTTCTCGAAATACTTTTTAATAATCAATTTTCGCAGGAATCGAACTGTCACGTGCGTCATAAATTGGAAAGTGATGGGAAATTAAATTTTTCCTCTCGCCTTTCTTTAGTGCTGCCACTTTTCTTAACCGACATCACTTTACACGATGTTGCCATATCAGAATAAAACAATGGAACGTATGATGCCCGATTATGTAAATAAATCCGCCTTTTGAGAATCATTTCTTTATTGGTAATTAGATCCTGAACTAAACATAATGAGGCCGCGCTTATATTTCCAGGCTTGGGAGAGACATCAACTTGCAAATTTTCATCGACTTGTAATATAATACAAAAATATGATGTTTGATTGATAAATTAATTTAATTTCTTCACGAGGCCTGGGAATATAAGCACAAATTGGAGTCTATGTAGGAATTAGTAAGAAATCGTACGGTTTCATATGTAAACTTGTAGAAAATGAGTTCGGCAGAAGATTGTAATTGACGTAATCTTCTCGTAACTGTGCAGAATTTGGTTGACGAAAAACATTTTACATAAACTACTAGGGAATTATGCCTTCAAAAATAAAAATTTCAATCAAGTCTTTTTTTTTATGACTTTGAAAATAATGGATAGACTTCGAATTGATTTTTTTGACGGAGTCAATTTTATGGTTAAAAAGAAAAAAACATCATGATCGAACAAACGTCACTTGCAACCTTCTGCTAATTATCACTTTAACTTTTGGTTTTTGATGTTGATGAACGAAAAAGTGCAGATAATTTTCAACACGTGGACGTAAATTATCGAATAAAATTTCCGCGACAAGACCTCCTTAAAACAATGATTGAAAATTGGTTAAGGAGAAATTTTACAAAAAAACAAAGAAAATGTTAAAAGTTTATCTAATAAATTCCGCAACAAGAGCTTCATAAATGAATTTCATTAAGATAAGAGAGGTGTTTATGAATTGGTAAAAGAGAAGCAAATTCTTGAATCTGCTATTTGAATGAAAAAGAACAATTTGTCAAAAAAAATATCTTAAATATTGTCTTATTAATAAATTTTTTTTTTTTTTTTTTAATTAATAAAATGTTCAAAAACTAATATGTTTGTTTGAGTATCGGCTGGCGAAGTAGGTTCACATTACACCACACTTACACTACAACACATAAAAAATATAGAAGTTCTATAGGGCAAATTTCATTTTCCGGCGAGCTAGTTAAATTTAGATAAAGCCCTCTAAGTATGTTACATAGGATTTTTATTGGCGCCCAACGTGGGGCCCGATTGAGTTCTTATTATTGTTTAATTATATGCGATGGAATCGTTGAACTCTGCGGTGTCCCAAATTATTTATTTATTTATTTATTCTACTTATACAGGAACTCGACTAAAACAAATGACAGTCGAGTTCAAATGACTCTTAAAGTAAATCTTAAATTAATTGTTATAAAAACTTGGTATAAGTATAATAAAACAAATAAGAAGGAGAAAAGAAAAAAAAAAAGAAAAAAGAAAAAAAGCGTATACACAATTAG
>KK502433.1:471772-522705 GCA_000688735.1 Glossina austeni | reverse complement strand
AATAGCTCAGTGGCGCAAGATTTAACTACGCATGATGGAATTCCATCAGGTCCAGGCACACATATATGTATTTTAGGTACACAACCCTTTGCGAGTGTCATCTTCAGAAATAACCAATTTAGGTATTGAAACCAAGTTATTTATAGGGTATGGGTAATTAGCTGATAAATCAACACTAGCAGTCGAAAAATTTCGTCGGAAGTACGGGGGGATGTGCGGAAACCTTTCTTTTTTAATTAACAAATTAGCAAACAGAGAGGATCTAATGAAATGAAGGTATCTGCAATAATATTGATGATTGAGGGAGTTAAATCTATGCCTTGCGGCTGAGTAAGCGAAATAGTCTAAAGAAGAACCACTTTTCGAAAATTTCTTGAAAAGCTTGTTTTTCCTATTCTTATAATATTTAATTGTCTTATTAAACCACGGGGGACATCTACTCGGAGGTCGGCACTGCTTGATCGGAACAGATGCAGCATAAGCTAGATTTAATGCATTGTAGAACGATGACAATACGCTTTCAATACTTCCAGTTGAGAAATCAAGCCTCATATGTGAAAGATGATTTTTTAGCAAGACAATATTGATTTTACGAAAATTATAAAATTTTCTAGAAAAGGTTGGATTTGGAATATTAAGGCAGTTCGACGAACCATCATACGTATGATGAAAGGAAATGCTGGATGATAAGGATCCTCAGGTAAACTAAAAGGTGGACAATGATTAACATTAATCTTAGGAAAATTGGCAAAGCAGAGATCGAGCAGTCTACCATTACAATTAAAGGTACGGTTATATTAACCTGAATTATGGTCAAATAATTCGTTAAGGAACACAACAGCTCTGTCAGATGTTGAAGTAGGAATTAAACAACCAGAATTTTGACTGTTACACCAAGTGACTTGAGGCAGTTTGAAATCTCCCAACACAACGACAAAATCAGTGGGTCTAGACTGCTTGGCTACTTAACAAATGAGAGCAGCCTGCTTCTTATATATGGAGATATCAGAATTTTGGGGAATGTAGGAGCAGCTAATAAATAGCTGTTTATCAGGCATTTTCACTCGAATGGCAATAAATCCTACGTCAGGAGGAGTGGGAAATTTTATTAAATTGAACGGGACTGACGCAGATATGGCGATTAATACACCGCCACCAATGCGATTCAATCGATCACTTCTGAAAACCTGAAAAGAATTATGGAAAAGTTCCGACGAATGAAGATCAGGTTTTAACCAAGTTTCAGTGAAGGCCAAACAGAAAAACTCCGTGCTTACTGAATTTAGGAAAGTAGAATGAATTTTTGAATTTAGGCCTCTACCATTTTGATAAATGAGATATAATGGGCCTGAAGAAACATTTAGTTTTTTGGAGGCGATGGGACTACTGCTTTGGTATTACGAGGTCGATCTTCAGGAATAAATTCCTTTATTAAGGATCATACTGGCCACAGTGGTTTATTTAACAACATATCACTGTGTTCAGTCGGAACAAGTATTTTAAAAGAGGAGGTTGCTCTAGATTGAGAAGGAGACATTTTGAAAATCCTAACGCGCTTTAAGTTGACTGATGGGACTTTCGCCGCCAGATAGCTTTTTATGTTATCCAACGACGTTTCAGGTGCCAATCTTGACACAAATATTGCTTTCCTGGTAGAAACTGCCGTCAAGGAAATGACATTACTATTACGAACAGTAGGGCTCACGGCTGGGGCGTTATGAGATGGGGAAAAAATTGAGGGGGTTAACACACTTGCACGAGCAGCTTGTGCGACATGCCCATTTTGTTGACCAGCATTCGAACCGCCAGCGGGAGAGGATAATTTATTTTGTTCATTATTATTTTTAGGAGAAGACGCCTGAATAGAATGAGCGTTGGGACTAGAAGGGGATACACTTGCCACTTGAGCATAACTTAAAGCAGAAGGACTTGCCGGCTTGTTTGTAACTGTTTTATTACCGACCGACTCGGCAGTATCGGAAACGGTGACTTTCGGTGTAGAGTTAGAGCGTCAACCTGCACCAGCGAATCAAGTTTAGAAGGGATCGGATATGACGTCCCACGCGCTACGCTACGAGTTGTTATTTTGCTAGGCTGGGAAGAAGATGAGTGCTCAATAAGACGACGATCATCAAACCTAGACTTAATCAGCTCAAACTTCTCATATAAGGAGCAGAGATTTCTACTCAATTCCGAAAAACCATTTCTCGTTTCCGAGAAGAGTTTGTAAAAGTCAATATCCCGCTTCCTACAGTCAGGACATGACCAACGTAAACCTTTCGAGGGATCAGCGACTGCGTCAGCAGCACGACGACGCACTTTGCATCGCAAAAACGATCACAAAGCCAACAAGGAATGAAACGTTCAGACTCTGGACCCGTTTTCGCACGACAAAGCATATATAAACAATCTATGTCCACGAGCAAATTGCAAATAAAATAAAATAAATCAACAGCACAAACTATCCGTCAGTTACGATAACCACTGTGCTAAGAGAGCGAAGGGAAAACAAAATTGCAAATACCAAAAAAAAAAGAGAGAAAGTAGAACAAAACAAACAACAACAAAAGGAGAGACTTATACAGAGCTCAATTAAAGCAAGAAGACAAATTTATTCCTCTTACTTTAAATACGCTCACTTTATTTTACAATTTCTTATTCTGGTATTACATTGGATCAAGCCAAGAATAGCAACTGCTTATTTTATTAGTTTATTTTTTTGTTTTCAGTTATTACATTACACTAATACAACACATCTACATATACTTAGAAACTTACTGATCCAGCCAGGATCTAACATTGTAATTGTCATATTAAGAATTTGCTTTATTTACCGCTATTTTACCACAACTGAATTATTAGTTCATAGAAATTTGTTTAATTGCTAACTTTGAATTTTTGAAAATATTTTGTAAGTCTGTTGCGGTATTTTCCCATGTCGTTACGTAGAAGTGAAGAAGATTTAACAATTAGCCAGAGTCAGTACTTATTTGCTCTATTTGTCAGAACCAGTTAGACCCCAAAAGAAACTTTTATAGAACGATTTGTGATCACATCTTTCATAAGTCTTGTCTGAAAGCATCTCTGAATAAGTCACAACTTTGTCCTAATTGCCAAACCAATTTGTCCGTAGAAGATATTTTCGGTCAAATATTAACTAGACAACAAACCAGGTTGCTTGATAGTAATAAAGCAATTCTGGCTAATACACCAGATCTAACCCCTCAATCGCAGTCTTTATCACCCGAACTTACACAACAAATTAGTGAGATGGGGCTACCATTACAGCTACCATTACAAGCTCAACAATCGAAATTCTTGGAATCTCTTAGCCTAACCGTGAGCGAGATGGTTCAGAAAAACATCGAAGAAGGCTTAAGGAAAATAAATTTGCCCTCCACATCGTCGATGCCAAATCAAACTCAATCTCAATTCTATTTCAATCTGGACTTTAATCGTACTGAAAGCATTAGCCAGCAACCATTAAATCAACTTCTAGGTCTTAATGCTACCAGTCTTGGGAATTTACAAGATCCTGCGGTACCATCGAATACTAACAAGGCAGAAGTAACTCTACAAACTAACAAAGTTGGTCAAATCATTTATAATTGGAAGATCAGATTTGCGGGAACTTCTGGGTTATCAATTGAATCCTTTCTGTATAAAGTCGAGGTTTTGAGTAAACAAACCTTGGGAGGAAATTTTGATTTGTTATGTAATTTCGCTAATATTCTCTTCGAAGGCAAAGCAGCTAATTGGTATTGGCGTTACCACAGGTCAGTTTTGCTTAATAAATGGCCTGCTTTATGCTCAGCTCTTCGTGCCCAGTGCAAAGATGTTTGCTCGGGTTTCGATTATAGAGAATTAATTCAATATTCGCTCTAGTCATCTCTAACTAAAAGGGAAATAATTAACATATACCGGCAAAATTACACCTGCCGATTAGAGCACGAAACGTAGATTAGCGAAGAAGCAAAAATCACTTTCTTTACTTTCTTTTTCGATCAGACAGTCAGTTTCGAACTGACTTAGGTACGCTCGTAGATGGCAAGCAAAGCTTGTCTCTTCAACATGGTTACGAGCTCAAAAGTTTGTCTAAGAAAACATGCTAAAATATAATTATTTCTTCTACTGCCCTTATTAGGCTAACTAATTCGGACCTAAGGAGCTGCTAAAAATTATTAAGAACTTTACATGTAACTAAGGAAATCATATAAATAGGGTTCTCACCTTTCAATTGTGCACAAAAGTCTGCCAAACCGCATACCAACGTTGTTTAAGGTATACTACACCTGCGTTTCAAGATGCATTCAATATGTCGCATTAAGACACTTCGTTAATGGTGAAAACTAGCTAATAAGAAGCAAGTATAAGTGCTTCTTTAATTTCTTCAAAGTTTTGTTGCAATAAAAAAAGTGGGTGGCTGAAAAAAAAATTATTGCCTTTTTTTTCTATTAATGTTGATTACACTTTTCCTTCCGAGCAGAAGTTGGCGAACATATCTCAAGGTCTTTCTATGGACTTTGCTTGCTAAATCGAACAGGAAAATAAAATCAACACCAATACAAACAGGATAAATACGGATATTTGAGAAACTAGCAAAGTTGTGGTAAAAGCGTAAGTTTTTTTTCCTTTCAGATGGCCTGTTATTCGTGGAATACCCATTATACGTGCAGGCACCGTAGGGCCGCATTTCGAATTATGCATAGAAAATCTAAGATTGATCACTACGAACTTTTAAATTATTTTCAAATTATTTTTAGGCAATTTTTGAAACAATAGGAACCTCGACAAATAGATCATTGGATCGTCTAAATAGAAATGCTGATTATTTAGAAAAATAAAGAAACTTTACATTCAACTTGATAGCCAAGTTTTGCTGAGGACTAAGATAATCAAATATCCTGTTTTAAACGGTATGGCATAGTTTTTGTGGGAAAGTCTGAAATAAATGCAGCTGATGGCTCAAAAAAGATTTCGTTTACACGCGTGTATTCTTCTTCTATCAAAAAACTGTAATCGTCCTGTGAATGTGAAAGAATTATGGAATATTCGGGTGATTGCACGGCTGTCAATAACCCATTCAGAGTAAATAGATCGATCATCCGCATATACATTAGCAACATCTTTGGTACGAGTTGTATATAAACGATAATTATAAAAATTCTTTTCTAAAAACTAATTTTCAGTTTCAATCGGTTGATCGAATTTGAACTGAGTCACGACGACGTTTTCAAACCATAAAGAAATAATGTGTATATATTGCAAGGAACACGTCTCGATTTCCACCTAGTCGATTAGAATCATAAATATGTTTATAACTCTGATTAATATTCATGCGAAGTTATATTTATTAAATCATGGATGTCCAATTTTTCATGCAATTAAAATAACATATAGGCGGCTATGGCCGCAAAGTAATCACGTCATTAATTGCTCCCTAAAATACCAAAAATGCTTGCGTGCCGTATAGAGACTTTCTTTTCACAGGAACCATACCATAAGAGAGGTTCCCAAAAATGCATTAATCCAAAATCAAATTTTTTGTCGTAAATTTTTATTATTTTTCAACGACTTTTGTCGAAAAGTATTAAAAATTAGAAATTTGCAGTTGACGACTATTACTTATTAACTACTATAAACAGACGGTCAATTTCAGTTAAAAAGCTGCAGACAAAGCGTTTTTCGGATTCAATTAAATTTTGGCTGACAAATATGCAAGTCGTAACAATATATGTTAACGCGTAAAAAGAGAGATATTAAACAATGCAATGCAGTTCAATAAAAACGTCTACACAACTTGTTAAAAATGACTCATGACCTCCACAACTATGTTAAAAATGCTTTATAGCCATCATTTTGTTAACAACGACATTGTCATTGTCCTCATCATTATCTGCAATTATTTCTCCAATACATGTCTCATAATCAATATAGGCGATTGCGCAATTAAAGTGAAGACGAAGAAGAAGTGTGGTAAACGGCAAGAAAATATAGAATTGTGCTTCTGTACTTGTGTGCTTTTTTCGATTTAATACAAGAAAACGGTCCTTAAAATTAAATGTGACGTAACTTTATTTCATCTAGCAAAGAGTTTTGAATAAAATGTGTTTGTCCAATTTCAGAATATTGAAATTATTATTATTACTATAATTTAGTTTTTATATGGTTTTTATTTCACTTTATTTCAAAATTTAATTTTTAACTCCACTGATTCGATTAACCTTTTTTAGCTTATTAGATATCTTTTTACTGATATCCCCCAAAAAAAATATTTCCATGCTATGCTATTTTAAGCCTCCTAAAAGATCGGTAAACAACAATTCCGCACGAGGATGGGCGTTAGCTCTAAAATTTTATTATTATAACATTAAATATTTTTTAGTCGGACTTCGAACCTTTATCAAAAACTATGTGAAAAGTTTCATTAGTTTCTCTTTATAACTTAAAAACATACACAGCAAAAAAGCTTCGTTTTTCAAGGAAAACTTAAGCTTTTGTTCTGTTAGGCAGGAATGTTATGTTTTTATACAAAAGCTTTAAAAGACGTTAAAAGATGCGTAGAATATTTTTCAAAAACAGAAGCGAATCTATACGCTAAGGAATTATATGAGTAATAAAATCTAAAAACGGAATTATGTGAGTAATAAGAATCAAAAACGGAATTATGTCAGTAATCAAATTTAAAATCTAATCTAATCTATTATTAATTTAAGGCGTGAAAATATTACAAAGTGCTTATCTGTAAAAGAGTAAAACAAGTGAAAACAAAATAGTCGAGTTAGGCTCTACACCAGATTGTCTAACACAATTCTTATTTTTTGCCATAGAACACAAAAATTATACGTTGTTTTTATATGAACTTTGGGAATAAAGGTTTACTATCTATACTAGGGTACAATATGTAGACTATCGTTTGTTTACAAAAACAAATATAATAAAAAATTTGTGAACAGAAAAAATGTACTCTCAGAAAAGTTAAAAACACCTTTCATAAGAAATGTACAGGAAAGTATATATTATTCTCAGTAAGTAGATTTTACTCTCAGTTGATTTTACAATGTAGCAGCCATCAAATCACAACGGGGGGAATTTTCGTAAACATCAACTAGAAATGTATTGCGAAACGAAATTTCACATAATTCAAAATTTTTGACGCAACAAGTTTTCAAAATTCCATACTCTCACATAAGGCAAATTTTTGATGCTTATTCTCACATACGGCAAATTTTTGGTGCTTATTCTTACATAAGGCAAATTTATAGTCGCAATCTATTGTTCACTAGTATTAACATTCAATTTTTTTGTGCTCAATGGATTCAACTCTCTCTAGCAACATCAAATCATGACTAAAAAGTACCTCACAAAGCATTATGTCAATGAGGGTAGTTTTAATTTTCTTGATATACTGTGAAAAACGACGTGCGATTCTTTAAGTTGCTTTTTGAATTGGATTTTGCGGATCGACCATAAACATTTTTTTTTTTGTAAGATGCTTATTCTTGATTTTCTCATCAACAGTGTCATGTGCAAATGACATTTTTACAGAGTACTTTTCATTGACCCTTTCTATAAGATTTTCAAAGTTTCAAGGTCATAAAATAGAAGGACAAAAGTGCTTTTAACGTATTTAAGGCCTACAAGCATTGTGAAAATATATTTGAAGCGACGAATGGTTTTAACAAACAAATAAAACTATCAGCAAATGACCACATTTTTTCATTCATTCATTTTTTTTACATTCCGCCTAATGCAACTCTCCACCTACTTTAGTCATAAAATTCCAAAAATTAGATCTTGTTACAGTAAGTTACATTTCACGTGAAGCTTTATACGAAGAGAAAAATAGACCTACACGATGCAAACGTACTGCAACTAGTCACTATTCTGGAATAATTTTCATCACAATGTGCTAAAGATTACGTTTTGTCAGGCGACATATTTCGCAATGCTTCCTCGTTTGTCTTGTTTGCTTTGCCAACTGTCCCCAACCTTCTTCCGTATAAAGGGACAATAGGGAATTTTGATTCCATTGGGTGGTGCCAATGATTACATACTTTATTAACTCAGTAAGATCTACATATTTTACAGCTTCGTTCAAGCAATTTTCAGCACCCGCAAAATTGGTAAACATTATCACCAAAAATATCTGCTAGTATTCCACAAATCGCAATGAAAAAGTGAACGGCTATTGTTTACGAGTTTATGGTAAGCACGGTATATTCCTATACTGGATTTGTACCCTCAACTGAGGGTAGATTAATGGCTGGTCCCATTTGCAGCCGATTTAAATTCGATGGTACCGAGCCATCCGCGGTCGTTTCAAATGCCTTTAATTCTCTTTTCAAACATTTAATTTTCCTTAAATGCAAAGTCGTTATTACAACGCTGAACACTCCGAGAAATATATTGCAGATAATTAACACGTTCGTGGACGCGAATGCTATAGCATTCATATTCATAGCGATGCAAAATGACGTGAATGCTACAGCATTCAAATTTTAAAGCCAATTTTTGTTCATTTAATTTCATGTAACCTTAAGTTTTTGTAATTAATATACATTTCAAAGTAATGACCAATTGATTCATTTGGTACTTTCTTATTTTTTTTATTTTTATAGTTCTGACTACTCTTATAATATATGTATAATCAGATTTTGGATATTACAACTAGTTTCAAAATAATTGCCTGTTTATTTTTGCAGCTCCCTGAAATTTTTAGTGTTCGCGAACGTGCTACGCCAACCGTCAATGGCTGATCAAATCAGAAGTCTGACATTGTTATCGACTCCTAAAGTGGTATATTCTTTAATACTAAATATTGTTGTTGCAAAGCATTTTGAAATTGGGATAAAAAGGATAAATCATTGGCACGCCTTTCTATTTCATGAGCACTCACAGCCTCATTATCATGTATAAAGTGCACTGTGATTTCGGTAATGAAAGCTTGGGTATGATTTGCGGATGGATGGTTGGTAAACTTGTTAGCTTCCAAGCTTGTGATATCTTCAATAGCATCGATGTTGCATATGCCATAACCATAAGTCAATTGAAATTGTTCGCGTAACTAGAAAATAGGGATACAGAGGAATATAGAAGGGAAAGAAATTAAATAAGAAAGCAAGTAAGAACATTATAGTCGGACGCTGACAGTCAATTATGTAAACAGTACATTATGACGGTTTTCGGCGTGTCAGTTGACTGTCAGTAGCATGGGGCCAAACAGATCTTTACTAGCATAGTCCTATACAGTTTTTTTTGCTAGGAACGGTTGTACGGAACGGACATAACGGAAGAGGATCCAAAGAATTGCTTCTTGAATATTGGCACTAATTTTGTTCACATTCTAGGTATGTAGCATAGAAAGATGTTTTAAGGGTGGGTCGAACAAAGTATTGACTTGCTTGGTCTCCGAAGTGAAAAAATTATTTACCTTCAGAAATCGGAAATATTTAGCCTGTAAAAATTATTGGCTACGTCTTTAAAATGGCTCTTACTCTTGCAAAATTAGCGTAAGTTGATGGGATCGAACAATTGGCCCTTCGATTCAATAAATAGTTATCAATATTGTAAAAATACAATCTTTGGTCGGAAATTCCTCCCGTTTCAACAATATATCAAACATGATCAAATCAAATCTAAGCATACCGTGTTAGAAGTAACAATCTAAGAATCGTTCCTATTTTGCGCTTAAAATTCCCTGTCAATATGAACATAACCAGGTTAAAGAAAAATAACCACTACATGAAGGAGGTAAAGTGACGGCGCTCTTTATGACATATCGATCAATATTTCCGAGGGCTGGAAAGCATATGTTTGTTATCTTTAAACAAAATATACGTATTATTTGTAGAACGAGCCACCGTTAAACGACGCCTCTCAACAAGTCACATTCATGTACCATTTAAATTCAGCATTGGCTTGAAAAGTAATACGCAAGATTTGTCGATGAGTTGCTGATTTTAAACATAAGAACTTCCTTAAAGTTTTTCCAGAAGGTAGTCAAAAAGTAAAATCACAAGAAATCCGAAACATAGAAAAGGGCAATAGGTTCATTATTTGACCTGAAAACCCGCGATTTAAAAAACTCTTCTTCCAAATGGATAATACCCCCACTCACAGTAGAACAAAGAAGACAGCATGTTACTGATGCTAACGTTGTATTCACTAAAGCCCGAATTGTGACCGTACGAACAGCAGTCTCGTTTGCAAGCGATTAATGAGTGTTTACAAATCTCAAAAGAATGCTTCAGGGAAAAGATACAGATCAATTGAAAAAGTCGTGGCCGAGGCTGGGGCATATTTCGAGCGCGCGTTGAATAAAGTGAACTTCATTAAAGAAATTTTTTTTTTTTATTTAGTTTCACGAATTTTTGATTGATGTGCCATTTCTTCTATTTACGTAATATATTTGAAAAGTTTAGAAATTTGTTAAGAAAAAAACCTTTAAAAACTTAAAGCATTCGACCAAGCGCTAACTCATTTTTATGACAGCTTTGTTTCTTCTCTTTTCATGCATTCAAGAGCTCTGAAGTGTTAATTATGCCAGTGACAACTATGAATTTCTCAAGTTTTTAGGAAACATAGTTCAGAAAAAAATAAGCATAAAGAAAAAAATAAATTACGGCACAACACGAAAGAGCAGCAGCAATAGACATAAACAAATGTTATCAAAAATAGTTAAACAAAAAAATTTAGTTAAACTTATATTGCTTTTAAAGTCGTCTACTTTTCTATATAGTCTACCGTTAGTACGGTCAATATGATTGTTATCCTTTTACAAGTTTGCAAATTTGAATTTTAAATGTTTATTATCCGTATACACGCGACATTTATTACCTTTTTTGTCAACAAAACTGAAGTGCACTAACGCCCTGCATTTAAGAGATATTTGTTCTTCTATCAGCTCTCATAATTTAGATGCAAAATTTTGTAACAATTTGTAAAGAAGTAAATAACCACAAAGGTATCTTAAAATAAAAAAATTTTATGTAAAGGTCAGTTTTTAACAAAACTTATTTACAGTTACACACAGGATGCTCTCGAAGCGTTTATCGTTGGATTTGCTAAAACGTCCCTTGGTTGCTAAGAATGCAAACTCTGACGAATATAGAGACACCTTTGCGGAGTTCTTCTATCGGTTTGCGAAAAAATCTACAATACCTGGTCTAAGTAAGCTGGGAGAACGTGAAAGCCACAAATGTGAAAGGTAAGAAGGGTCTTTTGAAACTCTTAGTTAATATGTGAAAATTTTCCCGTTTTCAGATTTATTTGGTTTCTTGTACTTTCGTTGGCTTTCTCCGGAACGGTACACGTATGCCTTCATCTTAAGGATCGCTTTTATGCTGGCAATATGGAGACTGTGATTAACAGTACTCGCTATCCTGTGTATCGTATAAGTTTTCCTGTGGTGTCCATTTGCAATCGCAATCAATTGAATTGGCAACGATTAGAAGCAGCCAAAAGCATGTTTTTACCACAAGAAAATAATACCGAAATATCAGAACTCTTTGAATTGATTATTAGTGCTTACGATACCTTCCAATTTGGTGAATTCCAAGTGTTTCAAATTTTAGAAAATCGACCAATACATACTTTAAGTCATATTAACTTTTCCTTAGTTTATGAATACATGAGCTGGACTTGCGAAGAACTTTTAACGGACTGCAAATGGCGTAACAATGATATTAACTGCTGCGATTACTTTTTCCAGCGACGTAGTCAAATTGGTTATTGCTGGAGCTTTAACACTTTAGAAACAGAAGCGGCCAGAGAAAGACAACTGAAAGATCCCAACTGGCCTTTGCGTACGGGAAATTCTGGCATGAAAAGTGGCTTAATGTTGAGAGTACTGGTAAATCCAGAAAACATCTATCCAAGAAATGGGAAACCTAAAGGAATTAAGGTGATCGAATTGTTAAAAGCAATATTATGATAATATAATTACAAACTCTTTATGAAGGTTATGATAGCAGAACCCCATGTATGGCACAAGAAGCCTTTACCTGTTCCCGCTAACACAAATGCAATTATCGAAGTGGATCCGGTTATATTTTTCTATGAAAATGACACCAAACGCTTAAAAACCCAGGAAAGAAAATGTGTGTACTCGGTAAATAAGACAAAAAAGAATTTAGCAGTTGTTACATCTGTCGTTACAAATGATGAAGTTTCCATATGTTTTATGCTAAACGCAATATGTTGACAACAAAATCTCTTTGATTTGGAAACATTTCATATGTTTTCTTTTGATTTCGCTGTACCTCCTTTTGAAAAATGATAAACAGAGGCTCTAAAGTGACCACCGCATGTAACACAACTTTTATATGTTTCTCTTTCTTGAGGAGATCTGCTCAAAAATTACCATCTGTATAGTTTGGCATATTGCGCCCGCTTTTCTTTTAATAATTGGCTGGAAAGCATCAGATAGTGCTGGTGATAATTCTTTCGCCATCGGGAAGCTCTAAACTTCCAAATACGAACTTCGGGTCGAAAGCTATAGATATTCGACTTCAACATTGATATTGATATTTTCAACAACGCTTTTTTTGCAGTTAAGCAGTTGAGCTTATTATAATTTAGCGTAGAGTATTTAATTTCGGTCATATACGTTTTTTATCTTTTTTCTTACACTTGTGATAAATTTTGTTTAGAAGCTTTCCAAACATTTCTGTTCTTTTTGAATGACAGAATTATTAGAGAAGCGAAGTTGCTCTTGCATTTGATGCTTCAGTTGTCCACTTGCAACTTTTTCACGACACAGTTTTCAGGAGCAATCGACGAGCTTCGTTCGTTAGCATATTTCTTTGATTCACACAAAAGAGTCACTCAATTGGAGAGATTAGATGTTGCAGAAACTAGAGCAGTTTATAGTTTGGAAAGATTATATGCAGTTAAATAGAATTAGATAGAACTGTGATAAAAAGCCGAACCTCTCTTTAATGCGATGTTTTACTAACTAAAAGAAAAATTTTGTAGCGTCTTTTTCATTAAAATTCAGCCAATCTCTTTCTGCCTTTTAAATAATTGGTATTAAATTAAATAGGAGCCACGTTAACCAATAACCGTTATTTTTCTTAAAAATATATGGCGTCACCGCACAACTTCTCTGGTTTTTTTGAGGAAAACCTGACACCATGAGGAAAGGTTTTGTCATCATTTGTACACAACGTAACATAAATATTCCGTAATGTTAGATATATACCGACAAGAGTGTTGAAGCAACTAATTAGTATAGTCGCTGAAGCTAATATTACTTCCTTAAACGCAGTTTCCATTTGAAGTAAATCATCTCTTCCAATGTCTAATCAGTTCATTGAAGTCTTTGCAAGAGAAATCTATTTAAAATAGCGCAACGCTATTTTCGTATTTGAGAATGGGACCGTTTAAAGTTCAAAGACTACACTTTCGATTCGTCGATTTCGTCATGGTGACGATGATGGTCGCGAATTCTTTCGCGAATCTATTGTACTCTTTCTTCATTATCAAAGCGTTCTTCGAGCGTGCTGTTTATGCTTTTAAAAAAAATGTTAATAGAATTCGAACTAAAAACTGAACTACTTTCGTTAACTCCGTTAAAATATTTACTTCCACTCTAGGACGAAACTTCGAGCTATGGATACAAGACTTTACCCGGTGAAGTGTATATGATAGAGAATTGTATATCGCAGTGTAATCAAGAATATTTACTAAAATACTGTGAATGCACTGTAGACATATTCTTCCCCACAGGTTAATCAATTACTATTTCTTTCCAAATTTCTCTAATAATTAAGCTTATTGCTCTTAGGAAGCTATCCTATATGTGATTTGAAAGGGTTATTATGTCTATCACAACACTATGGTAATTAAACAAAAACTCACTACAAGCAGTGGCTTCTAACTGGTTTTACTAATAGTATTATTATTTAGAATATTTCGTTTACACTCAAGAGCCTGAAGAACTACAATATGTGCCCGATAATTATGGCAACAGTATGTTATGTGAATGTTTTCGCAATTGTTATTCTTTAAATTTTATTACGGAAATGCGTACAACATTTCTGCCACCGGATATACGTGGCAATAAGTCATACATTGATTTAGACGTTCATTTCCGCTTCGATACAATGATGGTCTATTCAACTCATTTGACGTTCGGTTGGATGGATTTAATAGGTACGTAATTAGAAAACATCAACTTAGTTAAGCTTATTACACACATACACACATTTACTATAATACTTGTCGTAGCGGCTTTTGGCGGTATTGCTGGTTTATTTATGGGATGCTCTCTTATCAGCGTTATGGAAGTACTTTTCTTTCTTCTCTTCGAATTTCCTTTGTTCGTAGGCAATCAATTGAAGAGTAAATGCAATCGACGACCATTGAAGCTGAAAAAACACAAACAGTTTATTAACCCTACAAATCGCAACCGTATTATTATTTATCCAGCTAAGGATACTTTGACAAATTATAGAAAAGTTAATAACATACATTCATCTTATTTTCTAACTAACATAAAACGAAATAAATTTTAAATAGATTATGCTGTAAGTACTTTTTAACATCTCTGCCACTGGTCCGTATGCCTTGTATATAAATTGCTTGTTGTAAAAATAAATTGTTGTCAATTTGTCAGCTTGATATCATACATTTCATGAAGTTCGTTTCACTCACTTGCTCTCTATGCTGCAACTTCAGTCATCAGGTTGTTGGTTGACGGACGTTTATTGGTTATTTATGGTTGAACAAAGAAAGACACAGCAACACAGAAAGAGCTATTTTAGCTGTAACAACTTAATTTAAATGGATGGTAAAAATCGAAAGACGCTATTAAATCTACAGATTGCACGGTGTCAAGAACAAGAGTTTAAGAGAATTGACTAAAGAATGAATATTGTTGTACATTCTGTAAAGAAGTTTTGCAGCAGCTGTTTATGTTAAGCTCTAGTGCGCATATATGGTGCCATTATTTTTGTTAATTTTCTGGTCGAAGTGAAAAAAGAAACATTTTCCACACGTCTAAGGTTTTTATTTTCGTACATGAAAGCGAGTGTCGAAGCTTTAGGAAAATTATAATACGTTTGCGTGTCGGATTAAGAATGTGAGGTTTTACCCCTAAGATGGATATATTCCAGGTCTTTGTAACAACTATTATTTGTTTGCAAATCTCAAGCAGCTTCTCTAAGGAAAAAGATTTGGCTAAGATCAACAAAATAGATTGCCTTACTACAAAATTTTGCAAAAAAATTTTGGATTAGTTCCGGAAATTGTCATTATATTCTATAAAGATAATCGGATGAATAAATCGACAAAACAATTTGCGCCAAGCAGAATTATTTACGGTTTAAAACATCATTCATTAATACTCTTATGTTGTGAACATTAAACCGTTAGCAATGTTTATACGACAATTTGTGCAGCTTCAATAAGAACGTAATTACAAAAAGAAGTAGGACCGAATTTTTTTCGATTATCGTGGCGAGATGTATTACGAATTCTTTCCACCAAGTCAACCTTTTTACTTGACTACGAATACTATTCGCGCATGACGCGTCGTTCGCGTCAAGTTGGTTGCCCGAATTGTGAACTGATATTGACTTGCTATCGTTTTATTTGGCTGATTTAGCTGCGGTTGACATGGCTGTTACGTAGGACAGTTTGTTACGCTCATTTGAAGAGCTATAGCGCGATCGGAAAATATACTGTTTTAAACGAAAGTGTCCCTGTTACTGTTAAAGACAGCGATACGAAATTTGACGGTGATGTTAGTTAGGGTAATACTAAGCTCGGAGTTCTTCTAATAAGCCCCATATTTAAATCGACTAGAAGATTATTCTTTAGAGCAAAATGGTTTCTGCTTCCATTTCTTCCCACTGTAATTAGAATGTTTTTCTTCGATGTTTGTTAGTATTTAAACTTCAAACTTGGTCCTTCATTAAACATTAATTTTGCTGGATAATGAAACTGAATATCTTTCTGGCTTCGCGACCATTAAAATATAAAAAAAAAAAAAAAAAATTATGGAACGAGTAATTAAAAATTGTCATAACTTATCATTACAAAGTCCGAAATTACTTTCGTACCAATCTGTTGAATTGAAAACTTCCAATATTTTCAAAATTATTGCCATTCTACTTTAAACCATATGCACAATATAAATTGAAATAAAAAATTTACATAAATAATGTTTCATGTCATCAACAAACCGTAAAACCATTAGGAACATTCGTAACTTGAATGATGTGTACGTAGTCACATCCAGAATATGAATATAAAGCAAAAATAAAATGTGATGCTAAAGATAACTAACAGTCGGTTTTTCGTTGCACCAAAGTTAGGTTCATACTTGTAATCATTCATTCCAAGAAAAAAAAAGAAAAGTTTTCAAGCGAAAATCGAAATAAAAAGCTATCATAAATTTTTAATACAATTTTTGCAGTATTATTTGCCTGTTTATATACACTCGAACACGTACGCACAAACGAGTCTTATATTAAACATAGTAAATACGTAAAAAGAGAGCCAGAAACGTTTTATTTCAATAATAGTAATCGAAATGATGATGAGAGAGACGTTGGATACGATGATACGCGACGGTTTCATTAAAATTCAAACCGCATACGCTTTAGAGGATAATGTCAGCAGAAAAACAAAATCACTACAAAGAAATTTCTTTAGAGAAAATCACAGAAGAAAATAAAAGGAAAAATTGCAACAGTAATTGTAAGGTACGCACGTTTGGCTGAAAATAAATCAATATTTTTTCCTTCTTTTTTAACGTAAATGTAATGCGGTAAGATGTGTATTGGAATCTACTTTGAAAATAGTTGAAGTTATTGCTCATGACTAAAGGAGGAAAAACTGATGGTAAAAAAAAGTGTGTCAACTTTGACTTAATATAAGTAAAACACTTATATTCACCTTGGTTATGTAATATTTTCATCTGTGTTCTTCCGATTATTATTATCAAGACAATGCTCTGTGTGGAGCAAATGTGATTTGCTGCATTTAATAAGACACGCATGTATTTTGCAAAGCATTGCCAGATATAAGAGCTCACTATGCTTATTTTACGGCTTGTCAGGCATAAATATATATACGAGTAAAATTTACTTAAAAGTAGAACAACGAAATCGTTCAGATTGCTTACATCAAAAAGCGTGTAAAGTGGCAAATCATTTGCTTCGGTTTTCTGGCCAATAGGCCCAAGTTGGTTTACGCGACGTTTACATACGCACTGATCGTCTAATTTTAAAATAGTGTAATTTTCCGAGGACTTTTATGATAATGCCAGATTTTCATTGTTCTGACGAGAAAAAACTTCTTGGTGCCACTCTTTCCCCTGCTTTAAATTTCAAATGTTTACGGGGTTTTACTTCCGAAAAATTTTCTTGCGATATCATTAGATCTATTCTCATTCTGATCTGGCGGCCAAACATTGGTTGTGAAGGAACTTTGCATTTTGGCGATAGGCTAATAAAATTCTATGTAACTCTGTGCGTGTTTCATGTTTTTCGCACTTAATTGCTTTTAACTCGCCTTCAATCAATCTAACTTATATTTCGGCTTGTCCATTTGTAGCTGGATGACTCCGTATCCTTTTTTATATAAATTCATGTAACGTTAGCTGCGAACCATGCTAACTTATTAATACTTGAGGAATTCGAAAGCAAAAAAGCCATGACATTTCTGGATCGTCGATTCTGTAGTTATCTTGGAAATCACGTGGACTTCGAGTCAATTGACGTATGCATCAGATAATATTAAAAAGTAAGAACATTTAAATGGGTCGGCAAAGTCTAGATGAACACGTTCAAAAGGGGTCGCTCGTTGCCAGCAATGTATAATTAATTTTGACGGACCAGGGCGGTATTATGGGCAATTTGCACAAGTTTTATCCATATTTTTATTTTCAATGTCGATACATTTCCGCCAGCAGTAACTTTTAGCAAATCTGTTGACGCGAGTCTTCTGAAATTGTGCTGCATGCAATTCTTGTAAAACATTACTTCTTAACTATGGTGGAATGTACACTCTCGAGTTAAGAGACAATCTTTTTGTCGTTCTCGCGAATTTCCACCGTGGTTAAATCCAATTTACTAAATTTTTTATCACCGTAACATTTCATCAATAGTTGGTAATGAGTGCCCATCGACAATTGAATGCGGGTTTACGGTTACCTGTTAATCGCCGCATATTTGGACTTTGCTATTGCTTTTCTTTATGGGCGCTCCTTTGCGAAATGCCTTCATTGACCAATCCGTTTATTTCATCTTCCGCAGCTGATTTGAGTACAAAAGGTACGTGGCGCGGTTTTAGAACTCTGGTGAAGAGTTATTTTTAACTCTATTTCTAGCTTGTACGTCTTTTACTTTGCCCAGCAGATTTATCAAAAGCATTTTTGTATTTCGCAGGCAATTTCGATAGGTTAGCTGGAACACTCAATATAGGCGTTATAGGCTTTAAAAATGTGGTTCCAATTCAATTTCAAGGTTGACAACAAATCACACCAAGAAGGAGTTGGCTGTTAGACTGCACGATGTCCAATTTCACTTTTTTGCACCGCACCACATGAACATATGTGAAGCGAAATACTTTTGTTCTTGTACTACGGCAACTAACCAATTCTCGGTTAGATTGTGCAATTGAAATGTAGAGAAGTGCTTCTTCTCGTCTGCTGCATGGATCAGAGCTACTGGTCACCGTGTGGCTATTCCGAAAGTTGGAGTTACATTATTAACATTCAAACATGTAAATAATTTAAAATTCTAATTAAATAAATAAATGTATCGTGTTGTTCTGTGTACTCCTATCCGCTGAACACGCCTCACTGCCACATTGGTAACAATTTTTTTGTTATTCTTACTTTTATGTATGATTACAATTTTTTCCTCTCTTACAATAGTAGGTTGTTTTGCCTGACAATTCCATTGTTACGACTATACTTAACACTTTATCAACTTTTAGATCCGTAATTTCCAGCAACAGATTTTGCCTGTTTATTACTGAGCCGAAACATAAATTGATGGCCGAGAGACAGAGAGACAGAGAGAGAGAGAGAGAGAGAGAGAGAGAGAGAGAGAGAGAGAGAGAGAGAGATTGGGCAATGTCCAAAATTGCATTTAATAGACAATTTGCGCAATGCTACCATAAAATTTTCTATCAATTCTTCTTCTTGCTATTTCCGAAAATGCAATTTGTAATCCTCCACTATTTCCGATGATGTTGGCTCGTAGTAGTCGCACGTGTGCTTAGCGATGGCTTTGTAAGCAAGCGTTGTTGGTTTCTTCGGATTTGCTTTGTCGCACAAAATATTATAAGCTTTTTGACCTACGCAAAATAATAACAGATTAACTCTCTTTTTATCTTCGCAACCAGAAATCGTCGAAGCCATCTCAAAACATTTCACTTACCGTGATCGAGAACACTGACTTGCATCAATCGCCTTCTTTTATCAATGACACAAGCAGTCTGGGTGAATAATGAATAAGGTCACTGCGAGTTCTGGGTTTGTTAGAGTAAACCAATGTAAACCAAAATTAACATAACTCTAAAGTGAAAAAGTTCAATTGTGTTATATCGTACGATCTTTGTGGCAACCCCACATATGCGTATTTAGAGATTACACGATCAATGAACTTTCACAAAATGTAAGGTATGTTCCACCATTTTGTTGAAACCGTATATCGTCCAAGTCAAAAAATAAAAATTAGTTATCACGTTTCTCAAGCGTTGTTCATTGGCGGTAATATCAGTGCTGTTTTCAAACCACAAGCCATGAACAAAAACTATTATTTTACTCGTAAAAGTCCGTAAAAGTGTATACGAAAGGGGCGATTATTCTTATTTATGAAGTCATTTAACTAATTATGAGCTTCATCCTGCATGTACAAAGCGTAACCGTCGGTTTATTGTTTTCGCAATAAGTTTTGCCGCTTTCCGTGCGTCTACAAATAATAGCAAAGTCCAAGCAATATATTGAAAAAAACTCAATAAGAAATGAGTTTTATTTACGTTTGTTTTCGAAACCATAATTTGGATGACCTAATGTACACAGAACACCTTTAGAGCATGTTTCTATGTTTCAGAAGGAGAAACCTATATATGTACCTAGCGTACATATATCCTAACGTACCTAACGTACATATATTCTTCATGGATATCCTTCATGGATAAAGGCAAAAATCCTACACAAAATGGTGGGTAAATGTGAACAAATCACTTTCGAAGCATTTGCGTATCGCCTCTACATTTCCTTTGTATTTTCAATTTATTTGAGTCCAAATTTCATACTTTCAGGCTCTCCTATACGTTTTGATTGGGGCTTGAAAATGCATGCCCTTACCTTCTCATGTCTTTTGATATGTTGCGTCAGCTTTATCAATGACATTCGGCTCAACTGCGTAAGTTGGTATAGAACGATATGTTCGATGATGATGTATGGCTGTTATTGACCCTTCGATCACACGGCGGAAATTCACAAAGCCTTTGGTTTTACAAGTGATATAGCTAATAAAATGTATTATATTGTATCAACGAAAAGAAAACGATCGTATAGTTATTTATCTGTTTATACAGTTTAAGGAAATGAAAAAAGGTAGACGATTGGCAAAGTCGAACGCCACTAGTTTGCATGTTGGATGTGTGTAAGCTGGCTAATAAAGCATATAAAAAATAAATGATAAGAAAAGGATGGGTTGAACGACTAACGTGTAATGACCTTAAAGAGAAGAAAGTTAATGTTAAACATAAGACGAATTGATTAATTACTGAAGAATAACATAAATTGAATCTTAAATATGGGAAAAAGAAAATGAAATAGTTTCTAGTTACGCACTAGCATTGAATGAAAATGAGAATAAGTGTTAACCAAAATATGTAAGTAATAATGTAAAAGGAATGAAGGGCTGATTGTGTTAGCAAAGGATGATGTTGGAAGTTGGGGCTATTCTGGCTCAATGTAGCCCAATGATTTAAGAGAGCGATTCAAACGCTAAAGATGAATTGGACCCGTTTGTAGGAAGAAATTCGATGCATCCCGAATTCATTGCCACGAATCAATAATCAAAATATACGTTGAAAGAAACAGTGAGCTTACAGTTGCATTAAGATTGCTATACATATATACAATGGCTACCAATTTTAGTTTAAGTTATCTTTAATTAAAAAATATATTATATAACTCATTAAGCTGCTTAGCAAAAGAAGAAAAACATAAACGTACAAAGCCGTTAAAGGGTAGTATTCTTCAACGCCTTAATTTTCAGAACCTAAAATGTTTCTTGATACCAAAAGTAAGACCCTCTGTCACATTGGCGTAATTATCATTAAAAACGTTGCGTTTAGCTAACAGTAGTAAAAGATATTTCAATTTCACTTGAACGCAATTGTGGGTAATTTAATTAATAACAATTTAATCTTTTAGTTTGTTGTACGCCAATATTGTGCAAAGAAACTCGTTACATAATTGTATGCTTTAATCTATTCTTATTTTTTTTCTTTTTATTCAAAATAAAGTATAATTTTATTATCGAAAGAGTCAGCACTATTAAAATACTAAAGCATAACTAGAATTAAGTAAACAGAGTTATCTTCAATTTAGATATAAGAAACGATGCGGAGAAGTAAAGTCGCTTTTGTTCTTAGTACGCGAATGGAATCCGATAAACACGTAAAGTTAAGTTAAAATGGAAAAATATTTTTTAATATTGTTGGTAACCGCGTTTGTGATTCTCTCAACAATACCCACAGCAAGAACTAAAAGTTGCTACAATCTCACCAATAAGGAAACGCAAAAATCTTTGCAAGAGGATCCGAATGTTCTCACAACACCAACAACGATGATCTCTAAAGAAAATACAAACCTAACATCAAGTTTACTAAACTTCATAACAAAAAAAGATGCTCCCACATATTTAGAAGATAATGCTTTAAGAACACAAAAGTTTAAGGAAAACGCAGCCGTAACATCAACACTTAATGAGGATAAAAACGCTGAACGGGCTGAACCACCAACGCATAAAATGGATACGGAAACAACACAAACGCCTGAAGATGCTAAGGATGTAACATTAAAAAACACAGTCGCAGAGCCACCAACAACAACGCCGGCGGCCGAAAACGATAGAAACACAACATCAACAAACACAACTCCAACATCTACATCAACCACAGAACCAACCTCACAAAGTACTACTATAGGAAACATTGGCTTGGAAAACGCAAACAATCCTAACCAGGCTGTGGCAATTTATTTCAATAAAAAAATAGAAGAGACTCTTCAGCGTTATAGAAGATTGCCTGAGCGCACTGACTATGACCGTGAAGTCAATAGTATTTTGCACGATCTGCAAAAATTACCTGAACACACAGCGATTGAAGAGGATTTCAATAGAATTGAGAGCGTTTTGAGAGTACTTTTCATTTATCAAATTCAACGCGAATTGCTGGAGGCGGAGGCCAGAGCGGCCAGAGAATATCTGAGAAATCTCACAGACAATGACGCTGTCGACTATCGAATCAAAATTGACGCAATTAAGCAAAGCATTTTTTTATTAGAAGCTCAAGAAGGTAGATTAAAGGATTTGGGCGACGCACTACGAAAGTATGAAGTATTTGTAAGCAATTTGCCATCATCGGCTTCATCTGCGATTTCCACAGATTCAGAAGCTACATTTACTTTTGAACAAATTTTAACGCTTCTCCAAGCAATTAATGAAACTTTGACAGTTGCGTCTTAAACCGAATTTTATAAAAATAAAAGTTGAAACTAAGAAGAAGAAAATTGAAAACAGCGATGACACGAAAATTGCAAAGTTTCCGCTACCTCGAAAAAGATATTTTTGAAATATTTTTATATATATAACCATATGGTTTAATCAAGAATAAGCATCTTACACCAAGAAAAAGAAGAATAAGCAGCTTACACCAAGAATATCATGAATAAGCATCTTACACCAAGAAAATCAAGAGGACGCATCTTACACCAAGAAAATCAAGAAGAGACATCTTATACGACGCTTTGAATTAATTTAATTAAAATACGCTTCAAAGCGATGTTTACCTATTGTAGCTGTACAAACATATATATTAATCATTATAAATAAAAAGTGAATCTTTAAACGAAATTTCACTTCGCTTGATGTGAGAAATCGATATGATAAAGATTTATTTATTGAATTTTCGCATAGAGAATTAAGTGAATGAAACATTAAGCGTAGTTTGAATTAAAGCGAAGTAAAAGTCCAAATACGCTTTTGAATTGCGTAGGGAGCTGGAGATTATAAATCATTAAATTCTGCAAGTTGTTCTGACAGAGAACAGAAGCCTAACTGAATTAAAATATAATGGACTTGCCAGAAAATTTTCAATCATCATTAAATAAATTAAAAATCAATCAGCTATTAATTTAAATTAAATATTTTGCTAGTCTTTTGGATTTATTTACGTATTTTTCGTTTATTTATATTTTGCTGTGTTCTAATAGCAAGTGGATTTCTATATATAACTCTATGTATGCATATATAAATATCACTTTTCGCATATTTGATTATTTGTAACTATAAAAATGTGTGTGCCTTGAAGTCTACATATATATATCGTCCATATTTATACAAAAAAAAAAAAATGAACATTTTTTATATACCTTGTTGCATGATCTTAAGAATGAAGTTGTGATCACTTATAAACATATATAGAAATATGCTTACATACATATTTTTGTTAATCTGTGTATAAAAACAAATTGTTATATACAAATATATTATATATAAACGAAGGTCCACTAATTAAAGAAATAGGAATTTCAAAACAAATTTTGTAAACATTTATTTTGTTAATAAAGTGACAAAACTATATAAAATTAATTATACATTATATATTTCTTATATTAATTATGAATTTCATGACATGACATGAATTTCAACGAAACGCTTTCTCTCTATACATTTTACAGCTTTTTCTTTTGAATTTCAACGGAACGCTTTCTCTTTATACATTTTATAGCTGTTTTCTAATGAGATATATGGTGTTATAGTACGTAGATCCTCAACCCACATTTATGGTAGGTTATATTTTTGGTCCGGGATATTTATGGTCTAGGATATTTATAGTCTGGGATATTTATGGTTTGGCATATTTATGGTCTGGGATATTTATGGTTTGGGATATTTATGAAAATAGAAATTTGTCGAATGTCTACTACAAGAAGTAACAAAATGCAGATAGGCGGACAGAAAGGCAGACAGACAATTGTTAATGCATATGCAAAGAAGGGGTGACATAACTATGAGCACTAAGACAAATATGAAATATCATGGTACATATTTTTTATTCGAATAATAATAATATAATCTGTTGTAAGAAGCCAGACTGTATTTTTTAAATGCGATTGATTACCATTTAAAGGTCATTTCGGTTGACTTGACTTTTTTTCAGTTTAGAAGACTCAGGCTTCATTTACAACACACAGCTTGCCCAATAAATCATATGGCTAATTTAATGTAATCGGTTGATGTAGCACAAAGAGACCAAGAGGAAATTGTATACGACTGTTTTACCCCATTCTATAGATAGAGCCCAAATTATAAAAAAAGAACGAACGGCGACTGCGTTGATTAAAATTTTACAATTATCATGATAACTTAAAAAGTGAATTTATCGCGAAGGAGAAAGCGGCACTGCTGAAACATATTTGAAAATATTTAATTATCTTAAATGCTATATTAACGTTTATCTAAGACAACATAAAAGGTCAAGGGAAAGTTGTCTTTATTGGCGTATGATGTATGCGAAAGGTTGTATGTGGAGTTTTTGCTTCTATAAAGTGTTTGTGAAGTTTTTGGTCACTTTTTCACTTGAAATGGCATTTATTGTGGAAAATTGGTACAATACATATTTCAGGTAATTCATGTCGCTACTTTTAAACTACTGAACCCAAAAACGACACGCAGATTTCTTCAAGCAAACAACAAAAGCAATGAATTTGGAAGAAGAAAAATTTTGAGCCCTCCATGATTAGCGCCCGCGTACGCTGAATAAATCAATAATATTAAGTTTAAAACAGTTATTTTATGTAGGGGAAATTCGAAGCTATCGAAGCTATCGTTATGTGCACTAATATTTCCCATTTCTTTATCACCTTTACCTGCGAAAGCCGCTGATCAAAATTTTTGCAAACATCTAATGTTATATTTTAAGGATCGCTCGACGCGGAGAATTATAAAGGAAAAGGTTAATTTTGACTAGAGCGCTGCAGTTTTGCGGATTTTTTTAAATAGAAAAAGAGGACTTGCTAGCTTCTTGTTAACTTTACTAGGACCTACGGACTTACTGTATTGAGTTTCAAACTCGCCTTTGAAAATCTAAATTGAAAGTTTTACGGCTCAAAACAGTTAAGAAAAAGCTAACCTAACAAGAGCAGTATGCACTCAGTTTGTTCTCTGATCACAATTTATGCGCATTCTTTGTGGATACGCATATTTCATTAGCTTAAACACATTTGACAAACTTCATATAGCTTCTGGGGGATTATAATAATGATTCAAATCGAACGTTGGTTAGCAACTTTCGTTAAATGTGGCAGTGTATACAATATGTACAGATAGAGAAAGTCTCTTCTTTTTTACTTTTTCATTGGTTGTAATTTTATGTGGATTTAATTTTTAATCGCTTAGCTCGATAGGTACACCACCCCACGATATAAATTTATAGTTATAAATTGAATTTTATCATTTCATTTTATAACGTTTGCTTAAGAAACATATGTAACTTCTGAGCTTGTTTATTAGTTTGTTCTTCATTTAAGGGGCAGCATTAAGTACCAAGGTAAATACTGAATAATAAACAAGAATAATATCATTTGTAATGGCTGGTTGTGATCTAAACAAATAACAAAAATGAGGGCAAAAGTAACGAAAAATAATACGTGATACTTACGCAAACGTTCGTTCTACATTTGCAAATTATTTAATTATATATGGGTGATTCTTAAGACTAATGAAATGAACATAACCACATAATATAATTGTAATGTAAAAAAAGTTATTATTGTTAATGTTATTATTATTATAATTATGGTGTGTAAGATCAACGGATTGTGCAAAGCTATTTTAAAATTCCTTCTTATTGGCGTTGATTGGACAGTCAGTTATGACCCATCTATCCCAATATATCGTGGCATTCTCATTCTCTATTAGCGACGCTGGCTGATGTTTGTAATATAGAACTTGTGGTATTTGTATACTACGTTTCTTAGCTAATGCTTGATGTGCTATTTTCCATACCTTGTATTCAGGTATGCCGTGCTAGTGAGTGCTGTGCACCCGGCATGATCAAGTGTTCCTATACTTCTTCTTCATTTCTGGCATAAGTCTGTTTCTATTTCTTGCTTCATTATATGCCTTTGGTAATATCGGGTGGATATTACTTTATCTTACATAGCTACAATAAATTCCTACGTGTCAAAAAGTAGCCCCGCTCTGATTAACCATTGGTATGTACTCTGCAGGTGTATTGCATCTTCCCCACTTCATTCGCATGATTAAATGTAAATACGTAGCATCTGCTTGCGGGTTAGTACGTTGTTTGACGTTTCGGGGCTATTGCTACTCAAATTTAGTGGCGTTTCATTTCCGTCTAATGTCACTAACACTTCTGTGATGGGGTATTCTGATTGCGACCTAATATACGTCCTTGAATTTGTGACCTGTGCATCATGTCAGCTCGGTAGGTACACCATCCCACGACCGCGACCAAGTTGGCGCGGTGAGTTGATTCGCTCTTTCGCATTGCGTAGGTGGTGCACATTGCACTTGTGCATGGTGGTTCTTATTGTCCTGTTCGTCTTTTCTAATATTGGTAGTTTTACATTTGTATTTTAAGTTGAGCTTGATTTTGAGTATCGTAACTAATCTTTTTTCAAATGCAGATGTAATTTTTTCTTTCATTACCTGCGTACAACTTTCAATTGAAGAAACCCCAGGTATTTGAAGTTTTCTTTATTGCTCACACTTTTCATTATATCGCCAGTGTTGAAAGAAGGTGAACCTTTATCTTCGCAGTCTTTTCCGGACCTGATGTTTACTGCCTTACGCTTTTCCCATGCAAATTCCATTCCAATTGCTGCGCTTAATTGATGGATCATTTTTACTACTCTGGGTAACTTATGTTCTGTCGGAGGAATATAGTTTTATATCGTCCATATGCACAAGATGGTTTATGCAAATGTCGGTGCGTCTACTTTTCAATTGGTACCCCATTTCATTCTTTACTTTATGGAACTATCTACACCGATCCATATAAAAATAATTTTAACAAAACCAATATTTTACTGCTTAAATCATCATATAATATATTGAAACCCTCCTGTCATTGTTCTCTAACGTATTATACCTACTTATTGCTGCATCCGTTCCGATCAAGCAACCTCGCCCTCGAAGCATGCTCCCGCCATGATTTAGCAAGACAATTAAGTATTACAAAAATAGGAAAAACAAACTGTGTATAAAATTTATGAAAAGTGGTTCTGCTTATTACTATTTCCCCTATTCTGCATCGAGGCATAGATTTAATTAACTCAACGACCAATGTTATCGCAGATACTTTCAGTTGATAAAATCCTCACTGCTTGTTAATTCCGGATATTTTTTTAAGTTTATCAACTTCAAAAAAAAAATCTCCATATATCTCTCGCATATTTCTCTCAATGGCTCTGAGGCCTCTGAGGAACCTCGAATCTCTTTCTTATCATTTTATCTTCTTGTTATCATAATATCTTCGATATCTTGGTTTTGATTCCTAACTTCCCCATTTCAGAAAATGATGGTTTAAAGTCTTCAAAACATAGTTCTGCGCCTGATGGGATTCCATCATGTATACTTAGAACATGCTCTGTGGAGCAATGTGATGTTATTTCAGTGATTTTTCACCAATCCTTGAAATCAAGTGTTTTTTCTTTGCGATGGAAGAGTAGCTTCCTTATTCCCATTCACAAATGTGGAAATAGACATCACGTTGAGAACTGGAATGAGAGAATGAGAATGAAGGCATCACCAAGTTGAGTGGCTGACCTGCATTGGTTGAGCGAATTGTTACTCATTCCTTTATTTGTCCATTCCAGTACGGATTTCGAAAAGGAAGGTCTACTGTCACGAATCTCTTAGAGTTCACTTACCATGTTTTAAAAGGATGTCGTAGATACTGATTTTAGCAAAGCGTTTGACTTAGTTTCCATAACTTATTGATCTTCACACTCCAGGCCTACGACTTCCCTTTCTACTTAATGAAATGGATAAGCTCGCATCTGCATAACAGATCATTAAGAGCTCTGCTTAGTTCGGATGTCACTTAGGACCCTTTTATTTAATTTACACATCAATTATCTTCCCTGGGTGATTAAATTCGGCCAGATCTTAATGTACGCTTATGATGTTAAACTGTTTTCTTGCTTGTCCTAGGAATCGCACACGTATCAACTTCAAACTGACTTAAATAATATTGTTACATGCTGCTTGTCACATTTTGTGAAACTAAATCTAAAAAAATGCAGGAAGCTTTCTTTCTTAAGTCATTCAGTGCTGTGTGTTTCATTGACTCACACAAGTTGGAAAACGTTGATTCACCGATTCGAGGGTTCTATTCGACCAAAGATTACGTTTTAATTTGCACATTGAGCTCTCTTTAAGTAAGCCTATGGTTTCATTAGGAGGTGCTCCAAAGAGCTTACATTACAAAAAAGCTATAAATGTGCTTACTTAGGGTACTTGGGTATGACTCTCTTGCTTCTGTTCTCCTTACCGTTACTTGAGTAACGAAGATTTTTTCTTGGCGTTTCCTTCTTAATTAAGTTAATTAATGGTACTATCGACTCGTTCACATTACTTGGTGAGATAAGCTTTAGTGCCCCTAACCGCTCCTCTAAGCACTGAGCTGAGTGAATGTAAATAATATAAAAGGAGTGTTTTTTACCGTTCTTCATTCACTTGTGATATTTAAAGTGAAAAAAATGTTAGTAGATAAAGTGCATTTTGTATGAATTCCAAAAAGGGAGCAACGCATCGGTTGCATGTAAAAATTTATGTGCGGTATTTTGAAAATATATTATAAATGTTCGTACTTGTCAAAGATGGTTTAGCAAATTTCGTTTCGGAGATCTGGGCCTGCAAGAAAGTGGTCGATCTGGACGACCATCCAAGATCGATAATGATGTTTTGCGATCCATGTTGGAAAATAATCCACATTCACCAAGTCGAGAAATTGCAGAAGAGTTAGGCATCCATCATGCAACTGTTGGAGATCACATTAAATCTCTTGGGTTTGTGTTAAAGCAAACTGCTTGGGTTCCACATGAATTAACGGAAAAGAAATTGTTTGATCGTGTAAGAATGTGTGCATCACATCTGATTAGACACAATGTGGAGCCGGTTTTGGACAAGCTATTTACTGGAGATGAAAAGTAGATTCTTTACGACAATATTGAGAGAAAAAAATCTTACTGCAAACCAGAACATCGTCAACAACAGGTCAACAAACAAGTATCCATCAGCGAAAATTACTGTTTTGTTTGTAGTGGAACAGGAAAGGTACAGTATACTACGAGTTGCTGAAATAGGGAAAAACCATTAACGCGGATCTGTACTGCAATCAGCTGGATAAATTGAATGCAGCTATCAAAGAAAAAAGGCCTGCATTAGCGTGTAGAAAAGGAATAGTGATAATGGTCCACCGCCACTGCAATGGTGACACAAGAAGAACTTTTAAGTCAGCCACCGTATTCACCTGACATTGCACCATATGATTATTACTTGTTCAGATCTCTGCAAAATTAACTAACGGGAAAAAAATTCAAGTCTTTTGCAAATGTTTCTAAGGCAGTTGATGACTATTTTAACTAGAAGGACGAGAACTACCACAAAACAGAAATTCGTTGGTTACCTGAAAGATTGCAACAGGTTGTAACAAATAACGGAGCATATGTAATTGATTAATTATTAAATTGATTAAACACGTATTTTTATAAATGAATTCAAATATTTTCATTAAAATGCGACAGAACTTTCCCTCCAACCTACTATAATTATGAACTGTTTAACCTGTTTTGAGTTGTTTTCAGAAACCTAAATTATGTCTATCACTTAATTTCAATATCGGATTCTTTAAACTCTATCAAAACAAATTTGCTTAATACGCGCGATTTGCCTCCGTCGTATTTAATCTTAATCTTAATATCTCATTATGATTCAAAAATTGATTGGTATTGTTTACTGTATCGGTTGCCAGGCTGTTGCATGTTTGCAATGGCTTAGGAGTTTACTTGCGATTTGGTTCTGTACTGGTTGTGGGTGTGCCTCTGTACTAGTTGTGTACATGCTTTTTTTCTTTTTTTCCTTTTACTTATTTATACTAGTTTTTAATTTTAATTAGTATAGGATCTAGTTCTAAGAACTGAAGAAGAAGAAGAATTGAATTCGACTGCTCATTTATTTTAGTTGAGATTTTTAATGTACAAGTGAATAAAAAAAATAAAAATTGCACGTTCTAAAAATTCGATCATTAGGTGATTGAATTTGTACATTTGTAAGACTTTTAGCAAGTAGTCATGCGTCATTGAGCCAAATGCTTTTTTGTAGTCGATGTATGCCTTGCTCAGATTTCTATGCTTGTGTATAGCCTGGCCAATTATAATCGCGTTAGTTGTAATTTACACTTTGCATCCTTCGATAATCTGATGGGTCATCCCATCTTATTTCTAGTAAATAAGTGTTTCCTACAAATAATTGCGAGGGTGTTCTTTGTGATGTGTCCAACAGCTAAGTGTAGCATTTGGCAAGTTGTTCATGTATCGCATTGAGCTTTTTTAGCGATATGCTATGTATTTTGTGCGAATCAGTTACTTTCCAATTTTCGGTGTTGCTCACAGCTTCAACGCTCTTCTTCTTTGTTTTTGTTAATATATTAATCGCCATTTCTAGTATACCTTGAGTGTCTTTTTGCTCCACTTCGACTCACGTCATAGCTTCCTGGGATGCTCCACCCTTTCTCCCAATACTGCTTTATACTGGCTATAGAGATATGCTCTGCATGGGACACGTTACTAATTTCTGGTAGAAAGCTTTTGGGTTTTTACCGAACTCATTATTTTGTTCCTTACTTTTTGCGCTTCCTCTGTATCTTCTTAGTCTTTTCGGATACGTCGCAAGTTTTTGGAGCTTTTCACCTCCCTTAAGAAGCATTTCACCTTCTCATATTTTTTAAGTTGTATGAACTAAGTATTTTAGTTCAATACGTAACTGATTCACTTAATCTTTTAGCTATTTTTTTTAGCGCGGTTTCCAGCTCTTCCTATTTTTTCTCCCTCTGGTCTCTTATACGTACTTTTAAACTCAGCATGCATGCTGTTGTGACTGCAGCACAGAGCTAATTTCATTTAGGGTAATCGTGTGGTTATACGATTGGGTATTATGCAGATGTTCATTAGGGTTACTATACTGCTTACAATTTCGCCAGGATACAATCTAGGTATTGTTGGCTTCATTTGAAGGTCAGCATTCTCAAATTCCATCGTGGCTGTTTCAAACGCAACTTTTATCTTTGGGTTTTCATTCGACATTTTCTCCTGCACTGCAGGGTCGTTGATATGTTGGTTGCCGCGTGCGCGGCTATTACTCCGCTCATTTGTTTTCTATGCCTGCGTTGTTTCCAGCTTGTTGCCGTTCGTTCACCAATCGATTGCTGGTGTCTACCATCGTAGTAATTATAGCACTTTGACCCACCCTTATGGTCTCTGCCACTTCGTTTCTTATTGCCATGATTTCTGTTTCAGTGAGTAACTTAGTTACAATAGCCCTTCTTCTATCAACGACGTTCTTTTCCGTCAGATTGCTGAGTTTGGAGGTATTCTGTTATAAATAGTTGTTTTTAATTTGGAACCTATGTCCTGTTGTAATTACTTCGCATTTGCTTGTAGCGAAATAAAAAAATGTACTCATTTGTGTACTCTTATTCTCTGTCTGGTAACCTCCGCTGCTGTGATTGGGCGAGAAGGACAGTACAAAGCACAGTTAACAGAAGAGGTTGATCTATTGGGTTCATTGTTCTTGTGGAGCTGCTGAGCCCTGCGTCTCCGCCATTACGATGACCGCACGAGGCTTCTGTATTCTCATTCATCATCAATGTTGAGATCCATTTTCACCATACTGGCCCAGACCCCGACCAGGTAGCCGCCCATTCTATGGCTGTGACGCCTGGATTATTCAGTTAGTCAGGTTTTTGGTGTGCGATTGGTGTTTATTTCCACCTGTATTATGCTCTCGCAGGGCTTTGCCCTATCCGCCGTCTGGGGAAGCGCCCGTGGGTATTCCCAACTAACCCCACACATATTTATTATTAATGTTATTATTGTTATTATTATTTAAGAAAATTACGTTATTATTATTAAAAAAAAACGCAAGATGAGCCCTAGCAAACCAAACTATCAGCTCGTACCAGTTGATCTTCCTTGTAGAAAGCCATGTTGAAATAGGGAAACATAAGAGTGAGTAACCATTCACTCAAGCACTTTAAGTAAGACACACAATTTGGCGATGCCTCCATACCTCTCGATGCTGTGTCAGTTTCCATATTTGTTAAATGGTATAAGAAAGCCAATCATCCAACACAAAGAAAAAACACTTGATTTCAAAGACTAACTAAAAATCTTTGAGCTAACTTCACATAACTCGTCAGAGGATCACTTGATTATACATGGTGGAATGCCTTGAAAAATATGATTTTCTAAAATAATCAAATAGGAATCGAAAGAAGAAATCGAAATCGAGTTGGTGTAAATTTCTTCAGAAGTATTGAGCAAAGAGATTCAAGTTTTTAATATCACCAGAGAAGTCAGCGACATTAAAAGAGACATGGGAGGGATACAGGGCAATGCTTCTTCTCGAGTAAGCACACCTATACAAATAATTAGAAATTAATAAGAAGTGAGGATCTTATCAACTGAAGACGTGTGCAATAACTTTGGTGGTTGAGATAAGTAAATCTATGCTTTGCAGCAGTATAGACGAAATAATCGTACGCAGAGCCACTTTTCATACACTTTTGGAATAGTTTGTTTCGCTACAGTATTTAACTGCTTTCTTAAACCACGGCGGGCAATTGCTTCGAAAGAGCGGCTGTCTGCTAGGAACGGATGCAACAATAAGTAGGTTTAATACTTTTTTGGTATTTGGTTTGCGTCTTTCAAGGTGTAGTCACAACGGTTGTTGTATCATATATACGAGTAAATTAAGTTTTTCTCTGCTTTTCTGTAAAATAAGTAATTTCACTTTCTTCTTCTCTCTCTTCTATATGATTATCTCTTGTTATTGCGTAAAAGCAGAGATGTTAAACTATCCAATAACCAATTGATTTCGCTGTACCTCCCTGAATTCGCTTTACCGCCCTGAATTCACTGTACATTACAAAACGATGGCAATAGGGTTTCAATATCCCCAGCAGAAAAATCGTGTTTAATATGTGAAAGATGAAATTAAGTAGTAAAATAAGCAACAACCCACTTCACTTATCGATTACATTTTCATAAGTGAGGGTCTCACTTCTGCACAATATTGCCAAGCTTTTGCCTCCGCACCACGCACTATGTTCAAAGGCATTAGAGTTTGACACGAAATTTACTATCGAAACTTTAATAAGGTTAATATTGTAATGAGTCTCCTTGGGCAGGGTAAGCTTAGGGCTCCACCAGGACTCCTTCCAAGAAATTTATATTAGAAAAACTTGGACCTCCGGCTTGGCGATTAATAGTTGGAAATTTGATTTTGTTATTTATTAGCGATTTTTATTGAAAAAGATTTGCGTATAAAAAAAAACCAGCCTGGTGACCCAACTTTCGCTTTTTTCCTTCGTTTCGTACGAGTATTATTTTCTTTCCGCGTTTTCGGTATCGCGTAAAACGATTAGAAGAATGAGTGCATTGCGGTGCGCTCTTGTATAGTCGCGATCACCATCACTGTCCCGTTACATCGATGTTTCGATGTATATTCTTATGCTATGTATTATTACGTATACTTGCTGAGGTCTGATGAAACATGTTTGTTTGCAATCAAGTTATCATCTCAGCTTTCCTTGGATAAGTATTCTAATGCTATCCTTATGTATATCTTATTGCTAGTGCTTGTTTAGGTATCAAATCGCATGATTTTGGAAACCGTTAAGCACGTCTTCATATGATGTGCATACTTTTATAAGCTCTCTTTTTTTTCACAAATGTTTGCTTGTATGCCTTGCATATACTAACTTAGGCCTAGTCGCGTATGTTTGCTTGCATCTACTAATATTACCTTAAGTACCGAACCGTATGAGTTTATTGTTAGTGCTGGCTTAGGTATCAAATCGGGTGATTTTATAAGCCGCAGAACCGTTAAGCATGTCTTCATACGATGCGTATCATATCGATATGAATACTGTTGTAGCTCCTTTTTTTGTTTATCGAAATGTTTGCTTGAATGCCTATCTTTATGTTTTTCTTATTGATATTGCTGAACCGAATCGTGTGATTTTGTAAACCGTTGAGCATAATTTTTGCAAAACCACAAAACCGTTAGGTTTGTGCCTTTGCAAAATGTGAGTGATTCAATTTAAAGCTAGCTTGTTGCTAATTAAGGCTGAGTTATTGGCATGGTGCTCGACGGATTATAACTTGTTTCTCTGCAATGTTTATAAGGCCCTACTTATAATGTAAAGACATATGTGCAGTGTTTGTCTATGTGCTGCTTAAGAATATATTTTATTTATATACTTTTTATTTATATACATTTGTGGTCACTAGCGTGTGTGGGAGAAGGATAATCTCACGGTTAACCCAGGCATACTTAGTTTCTAGTGCGGACAGATAAAGCAGACTGAAGGTTCTATTTGTAGGGTTCAAGGGTAGGTATTTGTACGGACGGATTTATTCTTAGTAAGAAGGCGAAACGCTTCCTTACAATATCAAAGCAGTCATCAGTTATATACGAGGAGTCAATTTTAGTCCAATATAATTTTCAAATTATGTGGACTCAACTTGATGTTGACTTGTGATGTCAACTTGACTTTCTAACCAACATCCTCCCGATTTTAAATATTCCTCTGGTAATTCTACTCCCAACTAAGCCAATACACGTCACGTGTCGCATTAAAGGTCTCTCACAGACATTACCTATGAACAATATCTTCGATCTCTTGATACTATTAACCGGCGAATCTATTGTAATTTGCGTAATGCAGTATGTAATGAGAAAGAAAAGGAATCAAGGTTAACTTCTTCGGAAATGCTAATTCCGTGCATATGAAACAAATACACCATAATAAAGATACTTTGTGAGGTAGCACTGATGACTCTAATGAGCTGAATGTAAACACTATTAATGAGTTTTTCGCGCGAAATAAACCGTTTCATCACCATTTTTCAGTTATTTTCGTGATAGACATTTCCCTTTCTCATTGCGGAATGTGGATGAAAACATTCTGTATAGTGCTTTTCGAAAAATAATGGCTACCTCAGCCGGGTTTGATGGAGCGTCTATCAAACTTGTTAACTTGATCTTTCCCTACACATATAACCATCTATTACAGATTGTGAATACGAGACTAATAACCTCCAAATTTCCCAAGAAGTGGAAAAAAGCTCGAATAAGGCCCATTCCTACACAGGGCTCCTTTTTTACACATAATAATCTTCGAACGATTACGACCCTACCCGGCTGTTCTTTAGTTACGGAGTATATCATGAAGGAACAACCTCATTCATCCCTGAATAACAGTAGTGCCATGTGATCTCCATCACGAACTCCAGTAGGGAGTCCACAGGAACTGTGTTCTTGTCGCCCTCGATGTGCCAGAAACAAATGGCAGAGTCCCATACATTAAGCTTATTAACAGAAAAAATATTTAAAATTATAAAATATTACAACACTTATAATCTATAAACACTAAACACTAAAACTATCGTTACATTTTTTCGTTAAATGGAGAAATAAGAAACTCGTAGTTACCGTAGCACAGCATTAGCCTTAATAGCGCATATGTGACTCTAGTGCAATTTTTGTAGAAAGTTAAAATCTAGAAGGAACATATCTTTCTGAAACCGCCACAGATCAATTAATATCAACTATAAGGTAAGGGTCATTAAATTCTTTAGACCAAGGAGCCCATTCCTAATTTTATTGATCCAAACTTATTTGCAATTTAAAGGGCGGCTTAGTATTCCGAATAACATGTAGATGCGCAAAATTTTCAATACTGTTACGAAGAAAATCGTGTAAAGAGTAGGAAGCAGAGATTATTCTTGGGCTATAAAAGAACGCTTTCATACATTTTTTTCTGAATTTAAGAGCCGCAAATATACAATAGAACATTTTGATAACGCATTGGGATCAATTTGAAGAAGAAATATAATCGTCGATGATTTCAAGCATTATATTAATTTAATGATACTAAAAAATATTAAACATTTTGCATTTCAATTATATTGAGGGAGATTGCTAGTATCCTGTTATCCTCATCAGGTATTCCTGTTGTAACGCTGATTGTTCGCGATTAAACCGCGATTGAAGATAACGTAAGTACTAACAAATCATGGTTTATTCTATCGAAAGAGATATATATCACATCAGAGAAACAATGATCGGAAAGTTTTATTATGTAAACTTAATTTCCTTACTTTTATAATAATATGCGATTAGACAATAAGCCAAAAGCTCTTCTTGATGAAAACATGCTTACATGAACATTTCAAAGATAACTCGATCAAGTGAGAATTTTGACTCTAAGACAAAATTCGTCTTCGACATTATATATATAAACTTACTTAAAGCGGTTTTTTGATTAAATTCTTAAAGTTTACACAGCAGGAGTTTAACTTGTAGTCAATTCAAATATTTCGGTCAAAACGACATTAATTTTTTTGCATTTCACATATACCAAAATTTGATATCTATGTATATTCAAAGAAATGCAATTCCATTTAAAATAAGTCAATTAAAAAATGTTTTGTTTTATGCAAAATTTTACTTCGCTCGGTAACGCAAAACCTCAACCTCAACATCGCAATCGGTGTCGAACAGAAAAAAAGGATGAAAACAACCAAGAAGGTTGGAAAGTATTCCAAAGTTCCCATCTAGTGAACTTTTTTGTTTATTGTTAAAAAACAAACAAAAATCAATGTATCATTTTTTTCACTTACCTTCTATCGCATTCGACAGCAATATTAATTTCTTAGCTTCATGGGTCTTTTGACCTTATTCATAACACTGAGAAACCCCCCAAAACAGAAATAAACACAACTTAGGCTAAGAGAACTTTTTTGATATTTTTACACATACAACTCAACATACAAATAAACACTTGTATATTTTATTTTCGTAGAAAAATTCAAAATAATGCCTTTATGTCCAGATAATGAGTACAAGCATAAGTAATATATTACATTGCCCCTTTTCAGAGAGCAAAGAACAACAATCGGCGAAATTTACTCACTACAGTTCATTGTTTTCTTCATCTAAATTCAGCCTATATTATAAAAATTTAGAAAAATTAATTATCCAACACCTCTGCGAGACCGTTGTAGTGTTCGCTGGCAGGCCTTGCCTGTGTTGATGCTCGATTTCTGGTCATCACCTAGAATCACCAAATATTTCGCGTTTCGAAGCTCCATATCGAAATTTACAATCGCGAGCATTCCAAAAGCAAAGAACGAGGTGAGTGCTGATCCCGACGCAATGACTCAAGTACGCCTGTGGCTAAGAACACGTATAATTTATGAGATATTTGGTTACTAGCTGTTACAAAAGCTTGAACGAAGTCTGCACTAGGCATCGTTACTATGTGCCGATTAGATCACATTCTATCATCCGCGAACAAATAAGAAATAACTGACGACAAATAAATCTTCCATGGTTAATATTTTCAAACATTTCTTACGATGTATTTACTACTTTCGAACATCGCGTTTTCTGAAGAATTTATTTATTTGTTTTATTCACTTATTTATTTATTTATTTTTTTATCCATTTTAAATGTCTAGACTTTCACCTTTTTGACATTGAGTTCGTACTATGCACTTATGTTGTCATCTTTGCCATCAATGTCATCATCATCGTCGTTGCTGACGACAAGTTAATGAGAGTTTACGCGACGCCATACTTCGTCAAAGTAACTAAAATACCAAATAGAGAAAATATATCATAACATGAAGAAATATGAAGAAAAAAACAATTGAAAATGAATGGCTATAATGCGGTAAACACATGCTACTAGAAGACAAAGGAAGAAATAAACGATATATCCATGAATGTCGTTAGGTTTTCAAGCTCTTAAGGTAGTAATGAAAAGGAAAAGAAAATCATCGCAAAACTTAGCAAACTAGAGTCAAAGTTAGTAAAGGCTTTTGTTATTATAAAATTTAATAAAATATATGGAAAAAGCTTCATACACACGCGTGTCTACATATATACTAGAACTAACTATATTCGTACATATTTATACATACGTCACTGTAAATGTATATTCGCATTTATTTTCCTTAAATAACCATAAATCGTACTATACTTTACCATATGAGCAACAGATGAGGAGAGAAGAAAAGAAGGAGAGAGAGAGAGGTGAACAGTTACTTGAACGATAAGCTTGTCGTCTATTCATGTACTGAACTATGTATAAGACGCAAACGGAAAGTCCTGTGCTTTAAGTGCATATATATATAATAGAATAACTCGCAGTGATAGCATCATACACACAATGCTGTATAAAATGCAATTTAAACATAACATATCCCCCGGGTATATGTCACAAACACAAATACAAAAATTTCCCATCTCTGCAATGCACAAATAAAGAAAAAATCTTCAAGAAATAAAAGAAGATTTACTTTTTGCTTTGTTCTCTCCTTCACCAACAGTGCCTTTAGTGGACTTTGCGTAAAAGAAAGAAAAGAAAAAACACAAAGGGATTTGAAACAGATAAATAATAAAATTTATATTTGCATTTGATTGTTGACCACATTTTCAAACAAAATTTCTTAAAAGAAAGTCACCCCGTCTTCATGGAGCTTGTAATGAGCTTTTGTTAACAGAAAATTAATGTTGAAGTTTACCAGATTCAATATTGTATGGGAAAAAAATATTAAACAGTATCACATAAAGATGTCTTACGGTAAACCGTGATCACCTATCAACCGAGTGGTGTATACATATATTTATATGAACGCATCTATACAGCTCTGGCAACACCTGCTTCATATTCCATAACTTTAGTTATTTCTGGAAAACGATGAAAATAGACGTGAACGCAATAGTATATTTTTATACCCACGACTGTAAGATTGGGGTATACCCATTTGGTTTTTTTCTTAATATATGTAACACCCAAAAGGAAGCTTTAGAGATCATATAAAGTATATATATTCTTGATCAAGGAGAAATTCTGAAATGATTTAACCATGTGTGGTGTTTGTTGTTGACATCGTCTTCAAATTTGGTGGAAACATTGGTAGTCTTTGCATGCAGGCAAGTATTGCAAATAGACCAAATCGGTCAAAGCAGAAGCCCTCAGAGGAGCACAAATTGAACGCAAGTCCGTTTTCCTTAACAAAAATTTATGGGTTTTTGTTCGTTGCTCATAAATTATAAAAGTTAGAGGCCTGGAATTTTCCTCATTTACTTGCGAAACTCTCTATTCTCGACGTATAAAACTTATATATATAACGACGATAAAACTTATATTTATTTATCATAACGCACACAATACAGAATGTTACTATTCGAATGCTACTATTTTGTACATTCCTCAAATGAAGATATATTATCTGTCTAAAAATGGGTTAAATCTAAAATTAAAACTAAATGAAACTAAAATAAAGAAACTTGGAGAGTGGAATGCTCTTTAAGCTCTTATACGCAGATCATATCCGTTTCTGAATTTCGTTTAGTGAATTAGTTAAACAATGGACGAAAAATATTTTCTAACTGAAATTACGCGAACAATGTAGTCGGTTCGGTGAAAGTAGATTGTTTGTAAAGCTATAAACGATGCATATATATTATAAATATATGTATACTCTAAACTTTTCTCTTTCAACATGAGATTTAATTTTTGATATTCCATACGAAAAAACGTTTGTTGCACGAACGCTGTACAGTAGTATTTTCAACGCGATATGACCTCTTTACTCCGCTAGTCCATAGACATCACTAGTCGCGGTTGAAGAGATTGTTCAACTATATCTCTTGGATGTTTAGAAAAAATGATTGGACAGACGGAAATCAGTGCCCTCAATTAAAATAAATTTATTTCAAATTTTTGTAGCGAATTTTTACTATTTGAATGCCTTGTAGGAATATATTGCCATTTATATCTGAAAAGCTTCTATTATTTATTTGTAAAATATCGCAATAACAGCTGTATGCTGATAGTTTAAAAATGCCGTGATATTTCGAACGACATGTTTTATTAAGAGAGAGTATGTTAAAAAAAAAATATATAATAGAATAGCTTTCAAGAAATAGGAAGCAATGGTCTTATGAATAAGTCAGCATATGTTCAAAACTATCAGTTAAATATAACTTTAAGCTAAAGTGAGAAACCTATGTCCGCTGTGTAAAAATCGCAAATCTCTCCATTAGTTGTAGTCTTATTTGTTGGCCGAGGCCGATCAGCAGAAGCATGAAAGGTTTATATAGCTTTGGTAAACACGTAATCGCAAATTGAGAATAATATTTTTTTGACGAAATCTTAAAACAAATCAAGTTTATTTTAAAACACTTATTATTACATCCAGAAAAAACTGTCGCCATAACAACCCACGATAAACCTTGAGATAATGAAATAAGAAACTTGATTTGCGACATGCTTGCGATAGACAGTTGACGCACCGTAATTTGAGTACGGCATGGATTGTTGGTTAACATTATTTTGATATTAGAGTACTTGCTGAATGCTCCCTATGCGGTTAGGAGCCATACTTATTGAACAGATAATACTCAGTTTTTCGGCGGCAGATACATATTATTTAAAGGACGTCAGCTTCTTCCTTTTTCGTCTCTTTCGACTTAAAAAATTCTCTACCCATCTTCTTGGCCTAAAAATTCACTTCCATGTCCGTCACTCCATGTATACCCTCAAATCAACCTCACGCCTTTTCGTCGCAATTTATTTATTAGAGGCAATATTTCCCTGTCTTAATCGTAGGTGGTTTATCTGTATGGAGACTAATAATAGAGAAAACGTTAGTTATTTTCAAATATCAGTTTGTAGGAATGCAAGAAGTAATTCAATATACGAATTTTGATTTCTCAAAGGTGCAATTGTATCTATACTGAACAAACAAATAATCTTTTTATTCAAGCATAACTATAATGCTAGAAGCTCTACTATCAATGTAGTTTAAACATCAACAGAAAACATTTCAAAATTTACATACGTACATCATTCCGAACAACTGCAAGTACAAGATCTTACAAGGAAAACAACATCAGTCTTAACATAATATAAGAAATAACAAGCGAAGTAAAAACAAATGCTGTGGGTGTGGTGCGACGAATCTTGGACACTCTTAAAAATAAAACAAACCCATATAAGTGATTTTCAATTTGTTAACAGACAGAGTGAAATAATTTTAAGGCAAATATTATGCTTCGAATTTCTGATCAATATCAATATAGATGTGCAAAATGTTGTTGTTCTTAGTAATGTTAGAGCATTTTCGCTATTGGGGATATAGAAATAGGCGAACTGAGCCTAGTTTTAAATTATATAAAATAATTGGAGTTATAAGACTCGCTTCCATTCAGTTCATATTGTATATTAGTTTAAATAACTTTGGGAATTCAAAGAGAAGGGTGAACAGACAAGTGAACAAAGCAGGGAGGGGAGGATCCACAGACACATGAGTGTAAACCGCGACTAACGATGAGTGCAGAGAGTACGTCAACGGCTAAGTAGAGCAGTGTGGAAGGAATAAATAGACGAAAAGGTCAGATGAAGTCAAGGCCAAACCGCCTAAAGGACTAATGGCTAGATTACTGAATAACATACGAAATATTCAATTGATGAACGGGTGAGTGAACGAACATATATCACCACCTATCCGCTAAGTTTCAGGAAAATTTGATAAACTAATTTTTGTAAATGCAAAGATTAACTTTGTTTTTTCATTTATGAAAGCATACGCCTTAAGCATTACGAAAACGCGTTTTTTTTTTTGTAAAAATGAAATCCTAGCCTAAAAATTCTCCGAAAACAACGCCCGTTTTTGACTTGGCTTGACGTACCGTTAAAAGTCGTTAATATTCAGTTACAATGTCCAAATAAAAATTTTACAAAAAACCATTCAATTTGGAATTTATCAAAGAGACATTTTTCGAAAAAATGGGTCTTTATATTTTTTCCGATTTCGGTATCGGTTATGAATTTTAAAATGATAAAAAATCAACCCATATATATTTTTCTTTTATATTTTATAAACGGAATGATAGACTTAGCATGCTCTCATTCTCCGTTGGTTAGAAATTATATCAATGCGTGTAAGCTACTTTCGGATGTATGGTACAAAGCATAGAGAAAACATATTGAATTTAAAACAAATAAAATCAACACTTAAGTATAGAAAATGCATTTGTAAGCATTGAAGTGCACTTGTAAACAAATATGTTCGTATATATATGTAAAAGGTATGTATAGAAAGTATATATATGCATACGCATATATATTGGTATGTTTGTATGTTTTAGCAGTAATTAGTGCCAAATTGTGTATAACACAACAGAGTGTTTGTTTACATTTAACCATTTTGTAACCAAATATGCTTGCATACACACACACACACACACATGCGCACGTAGAGATTTAAAATAAATTTGTTTTTAATTAGCAAAATGAACGAAACCAGCAGCACTGGCAACAAGCGACCTGTCATAGAATGTAAGCGAAGGAGACGAAATAATTTAGTTTGTCGAAAAGTATGGAGAAAACTCAAAAATTTCACTTATGTGCATGCATGCACATACATACAAACTCTTAAAGAAATTCCAAGAGATGATAAAATACATATAAAGAGGTATGTATGTGTTTGCGCAAGGTTTTCCTTTCATTTGAATAAGAACCGGATTGTAAAAAGTGCTGTTAGCATTTGTCAACATATGCACAACAAAAAAACGGATGGAATGCTACTCATCACAGTTTGCAAATAAATGTAATTTTGTTGACACTCTAGACTGTACTTTTCACACTCTTCTCTCTATCGCCCATTCTGTTCCATACTATTCTTTCGTATGCAATTTATGCACGCATTCGATATGCATATTTAATTGCAACACATGTTTGAATAACCAGCTTATATAACTTTCTATCTATGTGTAGCCTAAGCAAAATATTGCTACCTTCTTCGAATGCTTTTTGAACGGTATAAAAGTGTGTGAGTAAAACTTAGTTTAAATTAGCATATTACAGAAGAAAAAAGAAGCAAAACTTCTTTCTTAGGGAAATTCAACAGTAAATTCTATCAAAAATTTGCTTTATGAATAAATAATAAATATGAGCTTAGATTATACAAAGGGAATAACTGGATGGAAGGATTACAATTGGAATTAAATTTCTTAAACAAATTCAATTAAATTATAACGACAAGAAGAATGTGTTTTACATTTCTTTTTTTTTTTATCCGAAAATGCGTTATGCATATAAATTTTTTGTAATTTTTGCCTAAAATAATATGTGTAAGAATTTTCCATTTTTTTGTATTATTTCGTTATATATTAAGGTGACAAGAAATTAAAGCAAGAAAAATAGTACGCATAAAAAGTTGAAATGGTTTTTTTGGAGAATAAGTGCTTCTCCAATATGGAATATACCCAGATTTTTTAAGAGATTTTTAGATTTTGGCACGATTTTGTTTGAAATGTTCAGATGTTTATTAAATTAACATTATTTTGCAGCTACTTACCGCCGTGAGGAGAAAAAAACGAGGTGCAAATGCTGAAAACGTTTTCCAAAAATTTCTAAAATTGTATATAATTAATTAATGTCGATGTAACCCTGGCACGGAAGTGAGATGAGTTTTTCCGACTGCTTTGAAAGTCCTTCAAAAGGTGTGGAAACATTGAAGCGCTCTCATTTCTATGAAATTATTTGAATCTTTCTATTTTTGGTCGTGGCTTTACTGCGGGCTATCAGGTTGCATGTCATGTTTCTGTAGAAAAATGAGTAGGCGAACTGTTTTTTACCTTTTTTATGAAAATAAAATTTTTTTTTGAGAGAGCCAGTCTGCCGTAAGTGAAATTTTTTTGAATTGTAAAAAAAAAACAAAAAAAATTTAAAAATAAAAAGGACGAATGGATTTTTGTAATGTGCGCGGTTTTATTGCGGACTCATAGGAACGGATGTACACCTATTTGTCTTCTCTCTTAGCGAAGAAACAACAAAAAGCACTAACCGTCTCACAACGACGGATGATGGTCCAACGTGAACTCAATACGCCAATAAGGGACCACTACTTTCTTCTATCTTATTAAGCGGCTTATAAGCGCCTATATATTTTGAAATTCCCGACTATTCATCATCCTCAACGAACCAATCATCAATTTAATTAAATCATTTGCTATAAAAAAATTACGAGCAAACATTCATTGCACCTTGCCTTGGCTTGGTTTGTCGTCCTCCTGTTTCTTCTTATAACAACATCTTATAAATGGATATCCGTTCGGTTGTGGAAACAAGCACCGTTCGTTTAAAATGCATGCAAAAATCATAATCATAACCACCAAAGCAATTGTTTGACTGGTTTCTCAACGCAAACGCAACGTCGTTGTAGTTCGCCAAGTGAACTTTATTGGCTGTGTCACAAACAAAGGCCTAATTCTGTTAAAAAAAAAAAAAAATCTCTTACCACTTGTTTAATCTGTTTTTTTTGGAAAGTTTTTTTTTTTTGAATTTCTTATTCAGTCAATAATACGAATGTACATTCGGAGTGTAATTGAATGGGTAAGTGGATTTTATCATTAATTAATTTAGTTTATTACCAATAACTTATTTGTAAGTTGAACTGTGAATGAATAATGCTTAAGTTATCTGTTCTAAATATTAAAATGATTGTTAACTAATTTGTTTGGGTGGTTACTGGCTGGCGAAGTAAGTTTATTCATTACACTGCACTTCCACTTACATCACATAAAATTATAAAAATTCTGTAGGGCAAATTTCTGTTGGTGAATCCCCCAATTTCGGGGAGCTAATCACATTTTGTTAAGAGCCCTTTCAGTATGCTACATAGTTTTAATGACGGCATTTTTCTGATTTTCATTTTGCACAAATTTTTCGTGCGTTACACTCTTCAACGTGGATTATCAAAAAAAGAGAAAAATCGTGAAGGTCATCTAAAATTAGTTTTTGTACCAAACAACATCAATGCAGTAGTTGCTAAAGCGTACATAAAATCATGCATCCCCATTTAGTCATGAAAAAAGTTCTCTTTAGATCCTACATAACTAGATGAAATCTTAAAATGATATTCGTTTCAAGTGTTGCAAGCAAAATGCTTAAGAACTATAATACAACGCCGATGATTCAAAAGACGTATTTAATAGCTCCCATGCGTCATGTACCTATACATATTAGCCGGAAAACAAGCTGCACAGTACTCTCACCGGCAATCCAAAAACCTCTCCCAAGACAATTTATTTTTCGACCTATCTGACTCGGAATGAGTAATACCGTCATCTATAATAGTATATGTATGGGGGAAAGTTAACGCGAATTTCGGCCCGCAGGAAACGGACCTTTTGTTTTTTTGTTTTTTTTTTTTTGCTTTTCAAAATTTTGCGTCCTTTCCAGGTAGTAGTATATATATGTGTGGCTACAGGCTTGTCCGCTCCGACCGCATCACCGCACACCTAACCACACACGCACACACCAATCAATATTAATGAAGTGACCTCGGCGGATGACTTATCGGCGGCTATAAATACGAGTTTCAGCAGCTTGAATATCAAGAAAGAAGCGGTCATCTCAATTAGGAAGGCGTATGCCGGCACACAAACAGCAACTCTAGCAGTCCCAACAAAAAGTGCTAAAGAGTTACTTGAAGCAGGGAAAATCAAAGTTGGTTGGGTAGTAAGTAGGATCAGAGAAAAATCCGCAGTACTGAAATGCTGTAGATGCTTAGAGATGAAAAGGACAGAAAGATAGAAGCAAGTGCTGTCTAAAATGCAGCGAAGAAGGTCACCGAGCGAGAGACTGGACAAAGAGTCTGCGTCGTGCGATTTGCAAGGAACAAGGCAAGCCTCATGATCATCAACTGGCCGGCAGAAGTTGCCCGGTAATTACACACGGCGCGAACAATAAGTGCCAACTATGAAGTGCATGCAAATTAACATAAACCACTGTCGGGCTGCGCAAGAGGTGCTAAAACAGAACGTCAGAGAACTATCGATTGACATTGTAGTCTTGAGTGAGCCATACAAGTTAGGCTCCGGAGAAAGGTGGGCAAAGGACAAGACTGGCACTGCAGCCTTTTGGCAATGCAGCTCGCATACGCCAACCATGAGATTTATCTCAGCAGGGGAGAGTTAAGTTTGCGTTATATATAAAGAAGTTTACGTTTACAGCTGCTATTTCCCGCCAAGTACAAACCACGCGGACTTCGAAAAGCGTATAGATGAGTTATGTACTGACTCAAGGGGGAAAACACCGGTCATTTTCGCCGGCAATTTTAATGCCTGGGCGACTGATTGGGGTAGCAAGTGGACGAACGCTAAGGGCAGAATAGTGCTTGAATCCCTAGCCCCACTGGATATGACAATTCTGACCGAAGGCAATGAAAACACGTTCAACAGAGACGGTCGCTGCTCCGCGATTGATATTACCATGGCCAGCAATGCATTGACCTTGCGCATAGAATGGGGTATTAGTAACATCTATACCACAGTGACCATGTAGCAATAATCTGGGAACTACAGCAGAGTCAGCCGGCGAACAAGATAAAACTCCCTCTCAGGGGTCCTAAATGGAAACCAGAATCTCTAGACGAAGAACTCTTCGAGCTTATGTTGGAAGAAGCAGAACCCAGAAACTCAGGTCAGGCTTCCGTTGCGGAGGTTATAGCACGGATTATAAAATCCTGTGAGGGTTCAATGACAAGACGTTGCTTCTATAAAAGCAAGGAGCCAGTATACTGGTGGGCAGACGAGATAGCCGAACTAAGAGCTCAATGCAATAGACTAGATAGCTAATCGGGTTACCAAAGATCGAGGGGGACTAGTGCTTATCTCAGCTACCAAGTAGAGTTCAAACTCAGGCGACAGCTTTTTAAAAAAGCGATTATGGTCAGTAAGAAAAATTGCTTCCAGAACATGATTAACGAGATTAATGAGGACCCATGGGGTATGGCGTATAAGTTGGTAGTGAAGAAGCTAAAATATTCAGACCAACCAAGCTGTGCAGAATTTGTGGAAGATATAAGTGGCACCCGGTTTCTCCAGAAAACTATGTTTGTATATGGGCCACTGATTGAAGTGAGAGATAATATTAATCTCAGCGGGCCTGAGGAGATTGTTGCCATTGCAAAGCAAATAAAAGGCAAGAAAGCGCCGGGTCCTGATGGCATCCCAAACTGCGTTATTAAGCAAGCCATGTTGGCAAGGCCTGCTATGTTTGCGAGAACTTTCAACGCTTGTTTGAAAGAACCAATTTTCCCAGATAAGTGGAAACAACAAACGCTGGTGCTGCTGCCAAATCCAAATAAGCCGTCGCATGTTGCGAATTCATACCGCCCTATTTGTCTATTGGATACGATAGGCAAGGTGTATGAAAAAATCGTTCGAAATCGTTTAGAAGAGTCACTGGAGAGCTCTAAAGAGCTGTCGGACTTCCAATTCGGCTTCAGGAAAAGGAAATGCCCAATGGATGCAATAAATGTGGTCACAAATACAAAGGAACACGCTGAATGGAAGGCAACAAAAAGTATTGCTAAGTAACAGCGTTAAACATTAAAAATGCCGTCAACTCAGCAAACTGGTATTGCGTCATAGCTGCCCTACAGGAAAGAGAAGTGCCACCATATCTTATAAATATAGTGGCTAGTTATTCTATTGGTAGGAAACTTCGATACGTTACAGATAAAGGGTGCAGAGAAAGGCGGATCGCTGGAGGCGTACCTCAGGGATCAGTACTAGGCCCTACATACTGGAACGTAATGCATGACGATATCCTGAAACTATCTCTCCCTGAGGGGACATCCATCGTGGGTTTTGCTGACGACATAGCGATAACCATCGTGGCAAAACCTTTGGAGGGAATTACCACTACAGCGAATAAAACCACCGACATGATCAAGAGGTGGTTGCGGTAAGTGGATTTAGATCTGGCGGAAGAGAAAACAGAAGCGGTATTAATCTCTTCTAGGAAGAAGTTGCAGAAAGTGACTATCCAAGTGGGAGACACGAGGATACAGTCACAAGGAACCATAAAATACCTAGGAGCGATGATCGACTGCAGACTTTCGTTGAAACGGCATCTGAAATACACGAGCGAAAAGGCAGCGAAGGTAGCAAAGTCACTGGCGCGCTTACTGCGGCTCATCTGTGTGGAAAAAGGCGCTCGCTATACCGTCATACACGAGAGACATCCATTCAGCATATAGGCTATGCGCTCTAAGGGTGTGCGCCGCATATCGGACGGTTTCGGAAAAGGCGGCTTGGGTTATCGCTGGCATGATTCCAATCGACTTGCGAACTAAAGAAGGCATGTATAGGGCCGAATTTCATAGACTGTCGGCTGAGGCGGCTAAGCAGCGTGCAAAACAGCGACTATTGGAAGAATGGCAGGAGCGCTGGAGCAGAGCGAGTAAGGGTAGATGGACGCATCGTCTCATACCCGATTTGCGGCGCTGGGTGAATGGTGAGGTTGACTTTTATTTGCCACAACAAATTAGCGGCCACGGTTGCTTTAGGTCATATCTGAATAGGTTTAAAATAGAGCAGGACCCATTCTGTAGTTTTTGTGAATGCATCGAAGACGCTGAACAAGTTTTCTTTGCCTGTCCGAAATACCATAACGAACGATAGAGACTACAGACGGAAATTGGAGGGTTACCTCTCCCCGACAATCTTGCGACAAATATATTGCACGACCTGAAAATATGGAAAGCGGTAGGAGTATTCGCCGCAAACATAATGAAAAAACAAAGATACGAAGAGCGTCAGCGTAGGATCTTAAGTAGTGCCTGAACGGCTACCCTCCCTGTGAAGGTATACCTAAACGGTCGTGCCACAGGGTAGGGAATAGGAGGGGTGGTTTTTAGTGGGTTTAAGTCTCGCACTGCCCTCAGGGGCGCCTGTTCATGGTTTTCCACCTCACAAAAAAAAAAAGAAAAAGCAATCAATATTAAAATGAATTCTCTAAAAAACAATACATCAACAGGCACTAGGGGTCACGCCGGCGCTTTGAGCGAAGAGAACCCCTTCAAGGTGAATGGAAGAACAATGAAGTCGCCAGTAGGCGTGCAAACACAGCCTCACCTCGGACAAACGCTTCCCGAGAAGTCAAACCACACCAGAGGAGATGAGGAGAACGTGGCAGCCTTCATACAACTGGGCGGCTATATAAAATATTTGGTAGTGATGCTGCAGGAAAATGACGGAAAACGGCGACACATAAACCAACAAATGCGCGACACTATAGACGCCATCAAAACGGTGTACGAAAGATACCGGATTGAAAAGGACTCCGCAAGTACTAGTCGAAAGGAGACTAATGATAAGAGTCTCCAAACTACGCCGCGCACATACGCGCAAAGGGTGACGGTGCGACGGTAGCTCGCAAACCTCGCCGATAAAAACGGCAAGCAGGGCGAAGCGTGCACAGCCGGTGGAGTGTAAACGTAAGCAGCTTGGAGATGGGGACACGCTGACCGCCAAACGTCGTAACGTAGCCACCATACCGGGGACTACCGAACAGCACGCGGCAGACGTACCTGGCGGCCATCACCCACCGAAGGACGCAAAGTGGGTCAAAGTCGGAGCGAAACCAAAGACGAAAAGAAAGGCAGATCGGCTTAATAGATCTCTTAAGGGTAGACCCGATGCTATTCTCATAGCAGCTAAAGGTCGGCTCTCCTATGCTCCGTAAGGTTAAAGATGAACCGCAATTAAGTCAGTTTGGTGAGGCGGTGCACAAAACAAGAAGAACGCAGAAAGGCGAGCTTCTACTGCAATTAAACCAAAGCGGACGGACGACAGAAGAGTTGGAAGTGGCAGTGGGATACTTTTTAGAAGTAGAGGCAGAAGTCAGGTGTCTGAAGCAACGCAAAATGGTCGAGTGCAAAGACATCGACGAAGTCACCACCAAGGAGGACATAAACAGCGCGCTTAAGTCCCAATATGGAGTGGCAACCGCAGAGGTGGTTAACTTAAGGAAGACATATAGCGGAACGCAGCTCATTAGCTTACAATACGAAGAAGCCGCTAAACTATTGACAGGTGGAAAATTACGCATAGGCTGCGTGATTTGTATGATCAGAGAGCGCATATGTTTAGATAGATTTAGCCATGACTGTTTTCGAAAGTACCTATTCAGGTTCGGGCACGACAACTCGCCGAATTGCCCTGCATGCTCAGAACGAAGATGCAGAGCATAGCATCTTTAGCTGCAGAAGTTGCGAGAATGGCAGACCCCAAATAGAGCCGGGTGAAATGTTGGAGGGGTTCACTGCCAACCAGGGGGTCTGGAGCACAGTAAGCGACTTTGTAAGCAGAGTGCTCAAAGAACTACGGCGGCTTGAAAGACAGCCGGTGGAGAGCAGAAGGGGTGGAAGCCAATAGTATATTCCACCAAGGTCCCACCATTGGAAGCGCGCTAACGACAACCAGCCTTCGCGAAGTAATACCGAACGGTGGTCTTACGGGGTAGTGTGGTAGAAGAAGTGTGTGGGGGGG